>VCRD01001273.1:92091-102442 GCA_006783055.1 Trinorchestia longiramus
CATTATACTTGGAAGTTGAAGGTTCAGGAAACCCCTAAGCTGAAAAAATTACCTACCGAAATACTTAACTAATCATCTTTTAAAGCACACACTAAACATCTGTGTCACTGAATATGTACAAGTAAATCGAGAGTCTGTCTCAACAGAAAATGATTGCTACATCTCAATTACAAAGGTTGGCTTAAATTAACTTGTCTTAGGCCACAGCTGACAAGAACAGCTTCAACTAATGAGAACAACAGTAATACATGATAACTGTGTCTTCGCCTCAGATACTTCACGGCGTGTTACTCTTCAGTGTAGGACGCTGGACATTTATTGCTGATATGCTACAGCTCATCACTTGATCTCGTACGGCCTCCTCTCTTCTGTACTTATTAGTGTCATCTGAGCGGCGCTGGCCGAGGTGAAGTAAGATACGCTGGTGGCTTTTTCTGTTTCTCTCTTTCTAACTCATCCTCTCTGCTCAACAGGAGCAGGCCTCGTCTCACAACGCAGGCCTCGTCTCACAACACAGACCTCGTCTCACAACGCAGGCCTCGTCTCACAACACAGACCTCGTCTCACAAAACAAGACTCTCAGATTACCGCTGTTTCCGCGCCATCAAAAGCGAGCAGTGAGGCAGAATGCATCTCGTGCTGGAGCCAGGGACACTTCCTTTTTGTTGAGACCTTCCAGCTCCAATTAGGAGATCTCAAGTTTAGGAAAACGAATGTTGCTATGAAGGCAGTGTCAAAATTGTTTCTGCAATCATGCAGTGAAAAATTTAATGCAAAAAATTACGTTTAAACTCAAATTGAAAAAATATATCAAGCATCGCAGCCAATTATGGTAAAGTTGCTGCTAAAAAGTGTGTCATCGAAACATTATTTTGACAACGTTCTGCGCTGATTATGAATAACTTTGATTTGTTTCAAAGGAATACGAAGCCAGAAAAATATCTGCTTCCATTTGAATAATTTTGGTCAATCTGAATTTCATAACTCGAAGCAAAAGAGAATAAGATGACAAAATTGGCAATTTAAAACCTATAAACCAGTTGCCACTGCAGCTGTTGTGTAGCGTATCGCTGATACCGAACTCATCACAGACAATTGTATAAAAAGATTCAAAATAAATCAGCGTAAGCATAAATTACCTGATATTCTTGCAGAGATGAGTGGAGAAGAGACAGTAGATGAGGGGGTTGGCCGCAGAGTTGAGGGGGGCTAGAGACTGGATGAAGGTGGCCAGTGCGACGTTTTTAGGCGTCCTAGGTACGTAGCCGAACACTTGCAGCAGGTCGAAGACGATGTACGGCGACCAGCACACGATGAACACTGCCGTGCACACAGAATACGAGTGTACTGTGATGTAGGTACATAAGTAAGGTTGGTTTGAAACCGAAACAAAATTTTCAGTATATGTATATACGTACATACATACCTATTTCTTGCAAAGGGTTAAGCAATGAACAGTAGCATTGGAACCTCGTTTGACGGAAATACGAAGTTAGTGGACTGGTGGGTGCATCGATGGTAGATGATCAATAGGAGGACAGGGATGTAAAACAGGATACTAATGAAGAGAGATGCGTACACAGGCACTGAACCATTGATACTGAAGCAAAAAGTGAAGGTGGACTATACATCATGGTAATACGAGTATATTAGGTGAGGAAAGAAGTAAAGAAGTAAGAAAGTAAGCGAAACAAAGATACAATAGAGAAATTGGTTGACGAATGATTTTTAAAAAATGAATGAGTGAAATAAGTACAAAATAATAGAGTATAGTTGAAAAATATTTTTTGGTCAGAGTAGAATTGAGAAAGGAAGAACGAATCATGACATTGAAGGAAAAGAAGGGGGGCGTAAAAAAGATACAAAAAAGATTAAAGGGTGATTATGAAGCTTATCGAAAAATAACGGAGACTGTATAACAACTGTTAACTAGAGGAAAGCAGGAAGAAGGTGATGAAAGGCAAGAAATACAGGGAAGAACTTGTAATGGAACAATAAGAAAATGTCCCAAAAGACTAAGAAAAGTAAACAATGGTTAAAAATCAGTTCAGCAGAAAGAAAATTAACAAAACGAATGTGTACAATGAAAAATGCACAACAGAAAAATTAGAAAATACGGAAAATAATTGGTAAATAAGTACGCTATTAGGGAAATACAAACAGTAAAAAAGTGAACGAAATAAGAGAACGACAGAACTCATTGAAATAATTTCGAAAAAAATCGTAAAAAGTAGAAATAAAAGGAATAACAAAGCATAGTACATAAGGTATAAATTTCCTGAATATGATAGAATTAAACCTGTTCGGCAAGACGATGTGAAATTTTCCATTAAATAACACTGCCGGAAGAACAGCAGGCGATTGATGGTCAAATTTAAAGCAGTAGCACAGCTGAATCAGAGAACAGAAACTAATTTAATGAAAGTACATAAAAATTTTGGAAAGATTTTTTGTGTTATCTCAATAATTGCGAAGTAGTACTTCAATTTGAGATTATACACTTAATGAATAAATTTTTACTCATCGCTCAGGGAATGGATCCAGAAACCCCCGCCTTGAAATTGCATTAAATCTCGTCCCTGAGGACCGGCCTCTATAAATGGCTGTCCGAAAGGACATTATGGTCGTAAAATGTGGAGTTATGGCAGTCAGTCTTCTGGGAGAGATAAATGTCCAGATGAATTTCCGATAACGAAGAGACTCCCTAAATATCCGTCCTTCCTTAGTAAGAAAAAATAGGGCTAGGGAATTTTCGATAACAAAACAAGATTGCATGTAAATTTAATCATTACCAAAGACCAACATTGGAAATTTTTCGTTTCTCTCAAAAAAATTAAGCTTAAGATGGACAATAAAAGTCTAATAATAATTGATGCATCATTGTAATGAAAAGCACTTAAATAACCAGTGCTGCACGATGGATTGAGTTTGTGAGAGTCTACTCTTTCAACGTGATTAATATCATACACGTGCATATCGGCGAAGGAGTAAATGATAGCGTAGAGTCATCCCTACTGAATGAAAATTTCCAGTAATTTAGAACTACGGAAATTAAACTTATCTTCTTTATTACATTTTCTTTCTGAAAGAAATACCAAGATGATATTGCAAAATTAAATACAATTTAGTTTTAGGTGTCAGAGCGCCAGCTTATAAACGTTTCATTTGACTTTATTTCTCTTACAATGTTGAGTTAGATTCGACCACCAGCGATATCCATCATAGTAAGCCGACCAAAATTCGAATAATTCATTTATGACACAAAGAAATTACTAGTATATGGAAAATAAATTCACAAATTTGGTCGTTTCTATGTTCAGGGATGTTTCGTCTAAATATCGAATCCAGGAAAAAAATTTTAGTTACAAACTTGTACGGTAACCAACAAGACATGATTTAATTTATCGTGGTAAAATGCTCTCACTGTTCCCAAAAGAAAGTATCATGCCACTAGAGAATGCCCATCACGGTGTCTCAGTCCACCCCTGGGCTTAGGTAGGCTGTAGAAGTACAGTGTCTGAATGCGCGTATACTGGGCAAAACAGAATGTGTATTAACACCCACAAGCAATTTTTAAGCATGTGCCATAAAAGTGGGAAGAGAATCAGCAGCAGAGAATTAACTGCATAAAAATAACTTACTGCATGTATAAAATTGAAAACAGAACATATCAATGAGTTCCTTGTAGAAAAGAGGCTGAAAGTGAAACCAACGAACAGGAAAAAAAACGAGAGAAGAAATTGATGTGACAGCAGCTACGAAGGCTTCGAAAAACTCCTAAAAGATTTCCGGAAAACTGCAGCTGGGGTTGCTCACAGCGCTCATGAAGATTTTCGAGAAAAAAGTGTTTTTAGGGACTGGAAATATAAATGAATTGAATTAAGTATTCTTATGTAGGTTAAATTTAGCCTGCTACTAAGAAAGACCTGCTAAGAGAGGAATTCTCCATTCCAGAAAATTTGGTTCACTGTTTGCTTTGAATAAGATTAGAATTTTGCACATGTAATGCTGATAATTCAAATAATTTTAAGACAAAAATCCAAATGCAATACTTGGTCATTTAATTTTTTATCTCTATCGTTTCAGCGCATGCAGCAGCAGCCTTTAGTCTTGCTCTAAAAGCCAGCGAAAAACGTACAAAAAATAACTCGCATTGGCAAACCTACCTTTTGGAACAAATCGTTTCTTAGACGAAGTGCGTCATACAAATATGATCGACTATACACAGTCCATGTCTGAGAAGTAAGGGATCGTCTCGTATGAGTATGAAAGTAAGAAATGCGGAGCAAGAGAGGAAGAGCTACCCACCAGAACGCAATAAAGTGAGGGCAGCGAAGCATTGCCTCTCAAGATAGCAGACCAGGAAACATCAGCCAAAACACGCCCATATAAAGCCACCATCCGAGGAAGATCCCAGCAACCCAAAAAAGCTGCGCCAACGGTCCTTAAAAGGACGATTTTCCACGAGCTCTCGACAATCGGTTCCTGAATTAAACTTCCTGACGCTCCTTGCAATAAGACCCTGGCTTCTTCTTCTAAAAAATGTTTGATGTTTTGGAACGCACACTTGGATTTTGGATTAACTATGTACGACATGAGAGTCTAAAAATCTGGTGTCCGCCTCGGAAGAATTTGAAAACAATTTTGATCTTAAAGTGAAGAGGCACAAGAGTCTTTTCTTGACAACAGTAATTAGTAAAAAAGATTGACTGTAAAAGATTGTGCGCACTGACTATTATGACTGATAATCAATTTACCTGATGAAAAAATAGCTACAACGATGCATTTTTATGCTTACACTTTTTCGACGCTGGTCAGCAAGTACTCGAAGTCAAACAGCTTTGTCAAACAACACAACGACTCAGAGTAAGTCTCTTTCCTTTTTATTATGCATACACATGTATTGAACTGTAAATTGAAAGTTAAATGATAAATACATCTCTTATTAACTTAGATTAATTGTTCTATTGCTTACTTTATGAAGTGCGTGTCATTAAATTCCTTTTAAAAATTAGATCAGGATGTTAACAAGCCCATAAAATAATTAAATACTTTACGCATCTTCCAAAAAAAGATATTGATGACAAAAGAGAGCATTGTCTTATGAAATTTCTATCCGAAAAGAAAAAGGCTAAACAAACTTCGAAATTTTCTTCACCTCTATCAACAAAAGGCATTTTTGAGATGAGAAAATAATTACCAACTCTTACATCAAGAAGTAATTACGTACCAAAATTATAAATACTTGAGAATTTTTAAAATGTAGGTATGATTCATTTCTCATGACTTAATACACGGAAAAATATAATTAAGCCTCAGCTCATCAGTACAGTTTTAAAAGGAAAAGAAATAATTTTACGCTACATATTGGAGGCATCAGTCAAATTATGATTAACGCGAGTTCAATTCTATGGTTGAAAACTGTGTTCCAGAACTGAATATAAGAATATTTCTGAAAACCCTGTGAGAAGACTTTTGATTACAATGACAGTTGAATAATTGGTTTTGTAAGTAAGTGAATCATTATACTAAGTTAACTGTATCCTTCGAGTCTAGTTAAGGGACATGCTTTAAATTTTATTTTCCTTAAAGGACGCGTAAACATCGAAGGGGAACAAATCTAATAAGCAAATTTAGCTATTGAATAAATATACTCGACAAGATCCACTCAAGGTATAAAGCATTTGTCTTACAAGCTTGACATCTGGTGCTCAATGTGCAACGTCAACTTTCACGTAAAATCAAAAATCGAAATCATGAATCAACGATGTTTTTCTTTTAATTTTCTTCAAAATCATCATTTCATTCAAAGCATTCCAGCGCGAGGGTCCAAATATTTCCAACCTTTCAGTCTTTTTTCTTCAGAGTGAATAATATGGAGACGGTTGTTTCAAATGTATACATTCTTGCCTACATATTGAACCAAGAATGGGCCAAACGGCTCGTTCCTATGTATTGCCTTATTCTATTCTATTCTATTCTATTCTATACAAAGTATTGAATCCAAGTACTCTTACCGTTGACTTTCGGCATCAAAAACTTCTTACACTACCGTTTTACAAGCAACGCAGCCATGCTGATAAGAGGTACCACTGAATCTTTGTTGAACGATGGAGGTACTTCAAATATCTCTGGCAAAATTTAGGTAAACTTTTCAGGGATGAAGAGCAGCTTGCATAGCAGTAAAGCTCAAACACGAGATTATTTCCGCAAAGCTGCAGACCAGGCGCCATAAAGAGCTGGTCCAGCGGTGCACCTCGTGTGAAGACTCTGGGTGTCGGCGCTGGAGCATCAGGAGACGTCAAAGCTAGAAATGCAAATGGTCTCTGCTTAGTACGGCTCCAAGTTCTCGCTTGCTTAGTTGGAGTAGCTTAAAAAATCCCAAGTATGGCCATTGAGAAACAACTTTCAACGATATCAAAATTATGACAGCTCTATGAAACTTTCATGAGACCACGGTTTCTTGCAAGCCTGTCTCTTTGTGTTTATACCGCGGACGTGATTGGGGGCTTTACCGAGCATACAAGTTTGGACACTCGCAACGTTATTTTTTCAATCCTTTTGTGAATCAAGTTTTACCTTTTCATGATTGCACCTCAATTTTCGAATTTTAAATGAGGTATTACTAGAGTTACATTGTAATCCCGGTGATCTATGAATTTTATCATCTAGGATGTAATCACAAGGGGTTCATTAAAGATGAACGCAGCAAATGAATGGCATTTGTAACAGCGATATTTTTGTTAGCCAGTTATGAGAATATGCGAATAATAAAAAGATGAAGATGATAATGATAGTAACTATAAAAGAGCCAACATCACGGATACCCAAATGGTAGTAGTAAAATTACGGAGATGAAGTTAATATGGAAAATTAACCGTAATATCAGTATCAATGACAATAATCCCATAAAATAGCAGCAACAAACTTTCCAATAATGTGTCCCATTCGTAAGAACTAAGACTATTAACAATGGGTAAGTATTCTAAACAATGGTCATAAAAATGTTTCATTGTTAAGCTCACGTAATGAATACAAAGTAGAAGGTAGCAGTTGACTGAGGTTAGACCCACCAATTCATCCTTATTTTCTCCTGAATGGAAATATAGAACAGTACCTAGAAGTCACACCTACATACGGTAAATGCAATGTTCCATAGAATTTGTCTAAAAAGCGTTCTGCTGCTTATGGCCCGTTTCAAGGTATGCCTTTTTGGGTCATCACTTTCCTCTTTGAAAAGCCCGTCATTTTTTTCTATTTTATATCACGGCGCAGCTTCACGCTTCGCTCTCAAGGTCCATAGTTTTGCCTCACAAAAATGTGGACGTCGACTTGAAGAGCTTTAAGAAATTTGTCACTGTCTGCAGGGACCAATTTTATAGTCTTCCTGATAGCGCTTGATGGCATTGTTTTCAGGAGGACAGGTTTTGTGGTCGCCGCCAGAAAGCTTCTTACGAATGTTGGCTGGTGCCAGAACTGTGGTTATACTTGTCAGCTGGTGCTAGACCTGTGGTTGTACTTATCAGCTGGTGCCAGAACTGTGGTTATACTTGCCAGCTGGTCCCAGAACTGTGGTTGTACTTGTCATCTGGTCCTAGAACTGTGGTTGTACTCGTCAGCTGGTGCTAGACCTGTGGTTGTACTTATCAGCTGGTGCCAGAACTGTGGTTCTACGGATTGCCATTACGGAACTACGTTTTGCTAGTTTTAGAACTGTAACTTTTTGGCTGCACTAATCGGCTAGAGTTAAAATTGGAATTTTTTGAGACCACGCTACACCCAGCTGGTTCTAGAACTCAAGTTTCTGGTGGCTGTATACTTTTTTGCTTGCATGAAACTCTTTTCTTGTGACTTCATAAAGTCAGCCTGTGCAGGAACAATGTTTCTTACAACTGGATTTGAGTTCCCTGGTGCTGCATGCAGAACTGTTTTCTTACAGAATGCATATTTTTATACGATGCAAAGTAACGCATACTGAAATTTCAGTTATTTGTGACTGTAGTTTAGCTCTCTCGAGCTGGAATTTGATATTTCGGGTACTATCTCCTATTTTACTGGTGGTAATATCTGTCTACTAACGTAGGAATTGAGCAGTGTGATTTTTACCCAGTCATCTGCTAAGTAAGGTTATATTTGAACGCTTGTAGTTTGAATTTCTTCGTGTAATTTTGGAGACACCCGTGAAAACCAGGTAACAGAACAATGTATATCGCGTGATTATTTTGAGCGAGTCACACATGTTTTGAGCACCACATTGATAGAGTCTTGAGTAAGTTATTCAGGCACGCCATGAGAACTCAGGAGTATAGCTCTTTTACGACCCATCGAACATTTGTTCCAAACGCTCAAAGGTATATTTCTGACACACCTAAAATATGTTTCCCGGAATGAATAAATTTACAATATCGGAGCAATGTAGAAGCAGCTTTGGTCAGATTTGGCACATTTATGAAGAGTAATGTGAAACTCGATACGAAGCATGCATGAAAAATACCGACTACACAAGGCATCGTTCCTTGACACTTTCAGTCATGTTCAAGAAACGTGCACGCACGTTATGGAGCAGGTGCCGAGATCTATCCTATTATGAGAATTATGAAGTTCTTGCGGTTTTTGCCTCGTAAAGAACAGGTGCAGACAATCTCTTTTGCATGCAGGCAGCACGTCTCTCGAGAGAGAGACAACGAGACCATCGCGAACTTGAGAGCAGGAGAGCTCTTTTGCATGGCAAGTTGTTGTCTCAGTTGCTGATGTGGTGAAAATAACTTTGAATTCAATTTACGACAAACGAGCTGCTGGGCGATGTCCGTTCCAGGTAAGCGGTTTACGTAAGTGAATGCAGTTGCCAGGGCGATCCATAACGCTATGTGCCAGATGGGGAGTTACTCTTGCCAAGGGGAGAAACATTCCAGGAGTAAAGAGCATTCCACATTTTATAAACGCGACGCTTATATAATAAGGACTACGGTGTCCGGTCTGATTAAGCAACTGCTTGGAATATACGTGGGAGTCCTGTGAAGTACTCCAAAAATATTTTGAGGAAATGCAATATTTTATTGATGTGTCTGAAGCATGCAAGTCTATTCACATGAGACTAGGCTTAAATTTAAACAAGAAGCAATAATATTTTAAATACATGGACTACAATATTTTGTAAAAGAAAAAATGACTTTTTTAATGTTAAGTTTATTTTCTGAATTATGTACGATGAACAAAGAATAGTATGAACAACTAACATAACGCAACCCGGCATGGGGTGCAACAGCATAAGTGCTACTATTCCATTAACTTTTATTTGGCACTAAAAGGAAGATATTTAGCTTAAATAACTCATATCCAAAATTATCGATACGTCTAAATTATTGATACGATTTCAATTTTTCAAGTTGTCTGCTGAGATTGTACAAGAGAGCATCGTTTCTAGTAAAATATTGCCTGTAACTTCACGCAACGAGAACGCAGGAGTTAAATTCATGTGGCTATGCTCGATCTAGTAGCAACTGAGCTTTGAATACTAAGCAGGCATTCTTCCAGGCAAAATTTATGAACAAACGCAGATATTGAATTAGATAATTGCACTACAATGCGGCTGAATAAATCACTTGGACAGACTGACGAAGTAAGCTAGAACTTGAGAGGTGGAGGGTGATGCAGAGGTAAAGTTGGAAGATGACAGTGCTTGTGCCCTCAATATTGGTGAGTTGTAGAGACGAGTTCTGGCTACTGCGATGAAAGTATTTGCATTGCAACATGCCAGACAGAAGCGGAATCCAGCAAAGTTTGTTGTCGGACCACCGCATGTGCAAGTTTCCTTATCAATCCAAACTTTAACACTAACTTTTTATTCACCTTTAGTTCCATAAATATTCGTGGCCCACTCTTTTTTTTGCACAAGCTTCAACGGAATTTACTTCCCGTGAAACTGCTACAGGTTGATGACTCCTCACTCATGTCGTTCGTACATGATCGAAGAAATGAGTTGTCATGTTGAACTGCAAAATTCTGAACTAAGATTTATTCTGTAAACAAAGTGTAAGTTTAGTGAGAGCGGTTCCCTCGGTCACGATTTTCTGTGGTTTCAAGTCCTCGTGTCTATTATTCACGCTTTATTATTGAAAGCTGTGCATCACAAAGAGGTGGACAACTCTGTGACGACCAAAACACAAGTAGTCCAATCGGTGTGAAAAAAATGTGTGACGTTTTATAATTTAAATATTTTAAGGGTACCATTCCCATGTACTTCCAGTGCGCTTCAAGTTAGAGTTTTTGCTTAATTGATGGTCCTAAGATCTCTGATGAGGCAAGCATCAGCTTCAAATCGTATCTAGTAAGCTGCCTCATTTCACAGATT
>VCRD01001273.1:104368-122332 GCA_006783055.1 Trinorchestia longiramus
CTTTATTTATCACGTTAGGCTCACCTTGTTATTTAACACGTTAGGCTCACCTCTGTTATTTATCACGTCAGATTCACCTCTTATTTATCACGTTTATCTCAATTTGGTTATTTATATATAACATAAGTCTCAAATTGGTTATTTATTTATCACGATAGTCTCAATTTGGATATTTATTACGTTAGTTTCAAGTTGGTTATGACGTCAGTCTCATTCCTGTTATTTATCACGTTAGTCTCACTTCTGTTATTCACCATGTTAGTCATATTCTAGTTATTTATACCGTTAGTCTCAATCTCATTAATTAGGCTATCACGTTAGTCTCGGTCTGGTTATTTATTATGATAATCTCATTCATATAATTGATAATGTGAGTCTCAATCTGCTTGTTCATTATGTTTCCGTGGTCAATTCATCTAATTTCATATGCTTTTGAGAATGAATAGTAGAGACATACTTTTTAGCCGTCTATATTCTGCTTATGTGCATAAATTTTAAACGTAAATAATATCCTGTTTTGTCTTATTCCTGAAAACCAATATCTATATTTCTATAAGTCATGTTTTCAGATGAAGCATTGATGAAAAACAGAAGGGTGCATTTTGCAGAATTTCTGACATCAACAGGAACTAATACTGTAAGATACCAGCTAGCATCATAACGCAGTTACCCGATCCAGGTAATTCTCATGGTATTTTTTGAGTTACTTGCATACTGTATTGTGCATTTTTTAATCATTTATCTACTGCACGTCACATATTTTTAGCTATTAATCTACTGCACCTTGCATTCTTTCACATATTTATCCACTGCATTCTGCACTTTTTGAGTTGTTTATTTACTGTATTCCGCACTTGTTAGTAATATATCAACTGAATTATCCACTGCATTCTGCACTTTTTGAGTTGTTTATTTACTGTATTCCACACTTGTTGGTAATATATCAACTGCATTCCACATTTTACAGTTACTTATCTATTCCTCAGTCTCTACCATCCCACCTCACCTGTAATCAGGGGGCAGGAACCTAGCAAACGGCCGGAGCGCCGCGCCCCACTCAGGGTGGTCGGCGTTGTTGCAGGAGCCGTCCAGAGTGCGGTACATGACGCTGTATGCTGGACACGGACGCCTGAATGCCGTGTCGTCTGACTTGAACGGACATGCAGAGAACAAAGCTGTGTTCTCCACACTGACCTGCTCCAAGCCGAACAGCGCTTGCTGCCGACTTAGCTGGAACCTGGAATGTAGGTGACGTTGTGAGGGACATCCATCTGGAATGTAGGTGATGTTATGAAGGAAATCAACCTGGAATGTAGGTGACGTTGTGAGGGATATCCATCTGGAATGTAGGTGACGTTGTGAGGGAAATAAACTTGGAATGTAGGTAATGTTATGAAGGAACTCAACCTGGAATGTAGGTGACGTTGTGAGGGAAATCAACCTGAATTGTAGGTGACGTTATGAAGGAAATCAACCTGGAATGGATTGTAGGTGACGTTGTGAGGGAAATAAACTTGGAATGTAGGTGACATTATGAAGGAAATGAAGTGCACGTGGGGAACCCGTTCATGCAGCGAACATGTCACTGAATAATTGAATTAAAAATTAAAGGTTCCTAATTTTCTCACAAATAGGCACATGGATCATGAAAATTTTAAAGTAAAAGTTAATGAAACGAATGTAAATTTCACAATAGAACAGAATTTAAAATTACTATAATAAACTGAACTTTAAGTTTGCAAATAACAATAACACGGCGAGAACACAAAGCGTTGTTTTTACATTGTCCTGTATTATTGTTCCCACATTGTTATCTCCATACAGAGTTGCAGGAAAGCATAGGGCATTGGGGACCTGGAACAGAAGGCCTGGAATGCTTCTCAGAGCATTCAGTTAACTCTTTAGAGCTAAAATAGAAGTTCAGTTTTCAAAAAGCTTTAAAATCTTTACATTTCAACAGCAGACAACTTTTCATCAGGACAGGCAACTTTTCAACAAGTATCAACGATGAAATTCATCCATTAATATTGCTTTTATGCACTTTTATTACGATAGTAAAATTAATTCTATTATACTCCTAACATACTATTTGTTACAATACACTACTCGTTACAATACATTATTCTTACGATAGATTGTTTCAATACATTAGATGCTCTAACATATAATACAGTGTAGTCCAAAATTAAGGAAGCAATATAAAAACGACCAAGTCTTCACAAAATCTTGATAATTTTTTTTCTAATTTTCACCAAGTGTAAACAGATAATACTTTAACTAATTCTCAAATTTTCATGTCGTCTAAATAATAATATCATAGTTATTTAACATTTTATTCCTTTTCGAATGTCTAAAATTAAGGAACAAAATAGCGTTTTTAATTCAACATGATTACATAACAGATCACAGATAGTTTTTTAACATTTGCAGGTGCAACCATTGTTTTCAATCACTACAGTGCAACTACGAACGTAGGATTTTAGCAAATCTTAACATTGAGTAACTGTAATTTTGGCCGATTTCTGTAATAATTTTAGCCACAAATCTTCAACTATTGTTGGATTTCTTGCCATAACATTTTGTCCTGGAATATTTCATAGGCTTTCTATTGGATTCATGTCGGGACTCTGAGGAGCCAAGTCTATAACCTCTACTCCTTGTTCCTTAAGATAACCCATAACGAGCTTTGCCTTGTGTCAGGCAGCATTATTATCAGTTTTCTGACCAACTGATATGTTTCTTTGACCAACTGATATCAAGAATCAATCGAGCTACCCGATTCTTTGACCGGCAGTTTTTTCCATCTTGCATAAAGGCCTATTTTATGCAATTGCCTGGACACAGTTTGTAGTGAAACATTTGTACCACCTTTAATTTGACAAGAAATCTCACCCGCATTCAGAAAATGATCGTTTAGTGCTCTTACGGTAGTCTTCCGTGGTCAACTCGGGTTTTTTGTGTTAGTTAGTTTAACAGTTTCACTATGGAGTTTCAGAATTCAGCTCACAAGACTTTTAGGACGATTTATCTTTCTAACAATTTATTCAATTGTATGATTTTCTTTTCGTAGTTTCACAGTTTATGCTTTAACAGCTGCATCAACTTCGATTCGTTTTGGCATGGTTACAAATGTTGCAGTTTTGATAAGCAGCCAAAACCTTCTTTATCTTTATCTGCTATTGTGACAAAACTAGTTATTTAAAAATCTTCACATATTTCAAATTTTTGTTTCTTAATTTGGTACACTAGAGAAGTAATAAACTTATAAATAACCATGATAGTATTATTTAGTCAGCCTGAAAATTTAAGAAATAGTTTAGTACCGCATGTCTACGTTCAGTGAAAATTTTCAACAAAATTTACTCAGATTATTTATAGATTTGGAAGCTCTAGTATTTGTTCCTTAATTTTGCACACACTGAATGTGAGCTCACGACGGTATTCAGAAGCTGCCTTCCCTTCTATCAAGTTTATACTACCAGCTCCCACTTGCGTGTGTGTCCTGTGTTTGCTTGTGTTACATGTGGTGGTCCCCTGTAGCAGAACGTTAGGTCTTGATTTGGTGGCCTGATATGGCGAGTGTTGGTCAGAGTGTGGACTCCACGACTTCTTAACTAAAACATGAACTTACTTCCCTCTAGACTAGGTGTTCCCAACCTCTCTTTGACCTTGTACCCCTTCAGTATTTCGACAGATGAGCATGTACCCTCGAATTTTTATGACAGAAAGGTGAGTAGAAAAAAATAAAATTCCTCTGCATTTTTAATAGAAATTTTAGGTTTTAAGAATTATAAACTAACAGTAAATGCACCTCTTTCGATAAGCAAATGTACCCCAGATTGGGAACCTTGTCTCTAGAACTAGTTTAGAATTTAGATCAACTCGACAACTAGGTTTATGTGCGGCGTCAACGAAATGAGGTTATGGAACTAGAACTGTAACTGGAAAAAACAATGAAATTGAAAGTCTTAAGCCACACAATGCTGTATAGTTGGTGGAGAAAATATGATGAAAAAACTGGTATTGGAACTGGAAACTTAGAACTGGAATTAATAAGAGCAATTTACATTAAATAAAGGAAACGCGCTAATTCGCGTAGTGGGATCAATACATAAAATTGAAACGCACAAAGCACGAGAAAAAGAGAGTAAAATTAAATTGAGAAGTAATTTGGATTGCAGCGCAAGAACAGGGATGGGAATACAATTACTTGAAGGTGAACAGCGGACTCTTCACTCGGGGGTATTTTAACGGAGGTGGAATTTAGCATAGGAGGTATTGCTCTTTTAAGTCCGATACGTTCCTTCTTAACTCAAGATAATGTCTTCTTGAATTACGGTCGTCTTCTTGAATTACGATAACGTCTTTTTAAATAAAGATAATGTCTAATCAATCAGCATCAATTACTCAAAATACGATTCTATTTTCAGCGCAACCGTCGCAAACAAATTTCAAAAATATCTTCCGAACATTTTTACGTAAATTGTACGTCAGGAATTTAGGGTAACTTAAGAAAACCAACATTTAGGTTTATCCGATGAGTCTTGAATTTAGATTAACTCGAACTGAATTTAAGGTATCTCAATGAACTGAATTCAGGGCAACTTGGAGAACCGAATCTAAGGTAACTTGATGAAGTAAATTCAGGATAATTCGATTCAAATTTAGGGTAACTCGAGTTGAATTAAGGTCAACTCATTTCATTCTGTTAGTTTATAGGAAAATTTGCATAGTCGAGACAGGCCTCTATTGGGGCATTTACAGCTTCGATGTGGTCCGAACCAGCAGAATCCAATCTATATATGAAAAAAAATATTTTTCATTACAAAAGTTTAATACATTAACAAAAGTTTACGCTCTCGGCAAATTTGGGTAAATTATATGTTAATGCTGTAGCGGAGAACTGAAATATAAAATTAATAAAAATCTGAACAGAATTGGGCTGCATTGAAGCGACGGTCATTTGTAAAGTTTCATCATCACAAGAGAAATGCTCACAAATTTTTAAAGAAAAATTAAATGCTGAAAGTCCCCAGCCGAAAATTTTTTGTCAGCAGTGAAATAAATTTGTGTGCACACATGTGCGTGAATCTATGAGAAAAAACTAATTAATTACGAAAACACTTTCTATCGAGATGGATGAAATGGACGCAGCACTGACGGAGCTGAGGGCTTTCCCAGCAGTGAAGTGAGACTGTCCAGATGACGAGGACTTCTGCAGGAAAGTACGTGAGGGAAGAAAAAGAAAAAGAAAGAGAAAGTTGCTCTCGGTCTGTGACTGATGCCAGCAGTGCCTGTGTGTGCAGTACTGTGCATCCGGCAATGTGTCCCAGCAGTTGTTGAGCTGGGAACGTTCATGTCTCTTTTACTAGCGGCTGGGAATACACGATGTGTTTGTGCAGCGAACTGTGCTGGGAAATGTGGTTTCTTTACACGAATGCTAGTACAGTGCATCCAGCTCAACATGCAATAATAAATTTATCGACCGGAACTAACCCGATGTCATATTGGAGCCATGAGACTTCGTAAGGCGCTGCAGCAGCACGAAAGCTATTAGTTATACACAAGAAAGCACAGCGAGAACAGTAACATTATTGCCAGGATGCTCGTAATCACATGAAACAAGCTCCTGACGTCCATCTTTACAAACGTTGCATCCGTACGTGACGACCGCCGGAACCAGAGAAGACTTTGTGTGCACAGAACCACTAACGCTCGTCTCAACAACTATTCTGAAGCTACAGTCAAGGTCTCTACGTTGCAGCTCTTAATGATCAAGCACTTTACCTCAAAACTTGGGTAGGAATGATGAAGATAACTGAGTCAACATGATCCAGTTTACGTGAATATAAAGTCTGTAAATTTTGCCTTTACTTACTGCTTCTCATGTTGCGTTGCATATACAGTATGTACATACACATTCGTTAAGGACACCATAGTAAAAATTACTGCAATGCTTCTCCAGGAACTTTGGCGGGAGCTGTTTATTGGCGAGTGAGTCTCAATTTTTAATTATTTTCCATTTAATTATTAGTAGAAAATAGCTGAAATTCAATGAAGACAACTATTCAATGGACTGCCTAGCTTAATTTTAGAAATATATGTAATCATCATAAGTATTCAATGAATGACCTAAATATACGAAAATTCAGTCATGATAACTATCCACAGACTGGTTTAACTTGAAGTTGGAAATTTCAGTCAAGATAAACTATCCAGAGAACGGGTTAACTCAGCCAATCAATATCGAAGGATCCTGCTGGTAATGAGGCAAGATAATTATCTAGAGAACGGGTTAACTTAAAGCTAGTCAACATCGAGGGATCCTGCTAGTATTCAGGCAAGATAACTATAAAAAGAACGGTTTAAGTTAGAGAGCTTCGAGTGGACTTACTGGTGGCTGAGTTTCTCAGAAGCCCTGAGAGCTGCGTAGCCGAAGCGTGAGAGCGCAAGACTTTGTTCTTTCTGCTTGTTGAAGGCGGCAAGAAAGAGGCCGGGGTGGCTGTTCATCAACTTGTATCCTGAGGGTAAACAATGGTATAGTTACCCCAAAACAAGTAACATCCTTAAAAAGCTACGATGTGCGTGTACCAAAAAATATTTTTCCATGCAAATGATGGGAATGGAGCTGAAATGACTGATTATTTTCAGTATTTATTTAAGTAATGGACTTCTGTTTGAATGAAAATGGACAAATAATTGAGACTTACCAGTCTTGAATTAATATTTTAAGAGAATAACTTTTTAGCTTAACGTTGCATCATTCTAGCAGCTCAATGTATTCTGATATGGAGACTCATGCCAATATAAGCAGAGAAAAAAGAATGCACAAACAATTAATGTTTGAAAATTATCCGTTATTAAATTTTTTCAATATTCAACAAAAAGGTAAAGAAACCTCATAATTTGAAAAGAATTGGTGTGATTATCTAGACATGATTAAAATCTTCAAGATATTTTTCCAGTAGGCGCCATTTGACTGATGTCTCTGAGATACAAAATTCTTTTTCTTCTTGATGTAGTGTTTATTTGAGGCTTTGAAAACTAGTCCATGTAGCCTCAGGTCAGAAGGTGTGATACGAAATGAATTTACAACCATACTGATGACCGAGCAGTGTTACCATCTAGCGGGTTATCATAAAAACCTTTGATGGAAAACTGGGACCTCGATCTGCAAGTTTTCATTTCAAGGCTTTGCAGGACTGATTCTTGATGAATATTGTGTCCCAAAAGTTTTTACACACTTCTTTATTTCCAGTATGTTTCAGGTATCATATGGACAAACATAGAGTCGTTAATATTTGGCAGATTAAATTTTACTGCTTAAGCCCATTCTTTAGCTCATGACTCGCCATTCAAGATCAGAGCAGCGTTGTGAAATTGCTGACTGGCAATAAAATTTGTGTCCCCAACTGCAGTTGAGCGCCAATTGGAGAAGTTTCATGGCCATCACACTGCTTCAATACGTAGCACAATTCATGCTATTCATGGCAAGTTTCTTGAAACAGAATCTGTTCTTGACGGACCAAACAGTGGAAGGGTTGCCACCACAACCACTCATGAAAACTGAACTCCTAGAGCAGACGACCGTGCAGAGCTAGGGAAAGTTCATCCGAACAGCTGCTCTGTAACTCAGTTTAAAAAAATCGATTCAGCAGATGCTTCGGATAAAGTCTTACCCTTACTAACTTCAGGTTGTTCAAAGGCTTCAGTCGGAAGATCATGATGCTCCTGTGGAAATGTGTGAATCACTTCTTCACCACTACCAAAAATACCCTCAGCTCTTGGGGAAACTTGTGGTTCAGCGACGAGTCCATATTTCATCTTTCTGGTCTATTAAAGAGACACAACTGCCGAATTAGAGGAAAATATCAAACCCAGCAGTATTCTCGAGCATGAACGAGATTCTCCAAAGGTGGTATTTTGTCTCTTATGTCCAGTACTGGTATAATCAGACTATTTCGTTTTATGATGCACAGTTTTCTTTCGTGGTAACACGACCAACGTTACAAAAGGAAACTTACCAGGAAAAGAATAGAATAGAATGAGGCTATAGGAACGAACCTTCTAGTCTATTCTTGGTTTGGATAATTACTTCGATAATTATTCGGTTGTTTACCCAAGTCCCATGCCGTATTTCTAGCCGCGTCAACCATGTCGGCAGCGGGATTCGAACCCGGGTCTTTCCGCTCGCAAGCAGATTCGCTCACCAGTCGACCAAGCTGGTGGTAAAAGTAGGTGCGACGCAAGCCTTGCGGCAATAGCGTTCGCTAGCGACACCAAGACCTGCTACACTACGAGTACTCCCGAGTGCCGCACACCTTCCACCGTAGAGGCGTGCGTGTATCCTTTGCCTGGCGTGCGGGTACGGGCACCATGTGAAAAGCTGCAAGACTTTACGGTCCCACAATTTCAAGCAATAACTGACCTTACTAGTGCATTTTTTTAAACAAGACGGAAGCCCTCCACTTCTCCAGGGTAGTGAGGGATTTCCTGAACATAAAGCCTGACATTCGAAGGAGCCCCTAGATCGGACTCCGCGTTCCTCTGACCTCACACCTCGTAACTTTTTTAGATAGAGCTATACATCGAAAGCAAGGTGTATGTCACCAAGCCCCGTGACCTGTCACAGCTTGAGGAAAGAACCAGAGCGGCCAGCAGGGTGGTCAGGTGAGTGATGCTGGAAGACGTCGCAGAGACCTCGTCCGGAGGTGGCTGAAGGTTGTCACAAACGCAGGCGCTCCAGTGGAGGTGTACAGCTAGTTTTCACGGCATTGCAACGCGATGGCAAGTCCAGCAAGTAAAACTACAATGACTTTCATTGATAGTAAAAATGAGTAAACTTAGCATCTTGTGTCGTTTTAAGAAACTTATTAAAACTGTATAGGGACTTTTGGGATAACCTGTATATTCAGTATACGGGGAAAAGATCACAGGAAAGAATGTGATTACATACATTCTATAACTAAATCGATATACCATGATGTACATCAACAGCGTTTCTGATATCTGTAGAATGAATATTTTAGGTTCCTAGCAAAAGGCATGTCTAGTATGTGTCTCGAAACAATAGAGGATAAAATGAACTAGTCCGTAACGAGCATTTACTAACCGACATCAGTAGCAATTAAATTCAAACCAAGCACCATGATCTACAAAAATATTCAGTTTATGCTGAGAATAAATTACATGCAAGCTAAAAAAATGATGACCACACTTTTGAATCGTTTGCTTTGCCCCAAGAAGTTCCATCATAACACACGAATCTACCAGGTGTATTCACATTTATTGCACAGAACGGTCTCTAGTATTCTAAGACACCCCATGCTTTTACCCCGTGTACTCACCTTTATTGTACAGACTGGGTTCATGGATGCGGATGAGGTAATTGGTTTCATTGATGCCGTATTCTGTGACCTCAGTGAGAAGTTCATCTCCTCTGTCTTCTCTCTCCTTTATTTTGTCCGTGACTTCATTACTCTTCATTCGTCCTTCCCTGACCCAGGATAAACTGTACGGCCGGACGGGAGGACGGACAGGGCCGTGAGGGGGAGGTGACAACTCGTCTTCGTTCACACGAATTCCGTCAAGCAAAAAATCTCGGTTACTGAACGCGCGTCCGGAAAATGCGACGTCGGCGGGCAAACGCCCGATGTATTCAACCCTCGGATCCGAGGGGTTCCTGCCGCGGACATTTTTCTTGGTGCGGATGGGAAGGTCTGCAAAAATGTCTTCCCCATTTCTGGCAGATCTCTGTGACTGAGATTTCGCACCTCTGTCTGGAAAAGTAAACACTGACGAGTAGTCGTCTCTGTCTGCGATGTTGATGTCACTGACTTGAGCATGGGCGTACTGACGACTGCCTAGTACTGTACTCAGGTATATTACAGTCACGTGTACGAAAATATTCCTAAATCCATAGCGTGTTCTTTGCATTACTGCTGGATATGAATGTACGCTATGGAAATTACGATGGCAACAATGGACAGTGACCTGAACTTAAGTTCATCTGGAAAGAACAAAGTCATTACTACATTAGTTTTTATGTTGATCAATAACAACTAAATCCTGGAAGTGTCATTCATTATTTTCCCATTCATACAGAGTGCACATAGATCATAAAAGTATTTATCGTTATGAGTGCAGGGTACGGTTAAATTATTAACACATTTCCTGGTTATATAACAACAAAATCGGGTAAAGAACAAAAAATGTGGTAATTTTTGATATGTGCGTACCAAGTAATATTCTTTTCTCGTTTACTCGTTCTTTATTCTATTTTCCTTCTAGTATTCATGCCTAGGTGCGAGGTCAGGTTACCGCACCCTGTACATGAGGAGAATCCTAACCACAGCGGATGAAAAACACACTAACAAGTAACGTGTTGTGTGCTTCGAGACGCCTGTACTGAACTCAACACGACGTCCAGAACACAACGTGTCTAAAACGACACTGTCACAACTGCGGCAGCGACTCAAAGTTAAACATTGCAACAGCAAAGTTAACTCTGCTGAGAGGCTGCTCTTGACGTGGTCGAGGAGTGTGATATCCCGGAGGCGGTGCAGAGCGGCCACTGTTGCTTCTGGCCAGTAAGCTTGTCTTGCACGCAGTAAAGTATTGCGGTATCAACCACTCGTTTATCTAGCCGTAGAGTAAGCAACTGAAATACTTGCCACGTCACTAGTATTTTCTATGTACGTTCGGAAATACCTACCTAGTCGCTAGTTTCAGTCCGAGCACATACGCGTTTGAATAGTTACCTAGTCACTAGTTGTAATTACCTAGTCACTAGTTTAATTATGTACGTGCAGAAATTAAGTGGACAGTCTCCTTCAGTGCACCGGCAAACGGAAGAGAAGAGGCAGTAAAAACAAAACAAAGAGGGAGAGAAAGTAAGACAAAGAAGCACAAGAATAGAGAAAATAAAACGTAAAAGAAAAAGAGAAAATAAAACAAAGAAGAAAAAGAGGAAACAAAAAGAAGAGGAAAAAGAGGAAACAAAAAGAAGAGGAAGTAAAACAGAAAAGAAAAGGAAATGGGCAAGAAGAAATAAACGGAAGAACAACGGAGTGTAGCTGCACACAAAGTATATTTGGACTTCGAGTACACACCCCAACTGTGAGGCTTGTCGTCTCTTGTACAGCAGATATAAGGTATCATCGATATGATTCCCTGCTTCTGTTGAGTTTGTAAGCATTTCGAAGATAATAATCTAACACTCTCTTTGACTCGCGTCTACGTCAGCTTTATTCAGGTAGTTGTAACTGAAAGAAGATGAAGCGCGTCTCATGCGTGTTGGCCGAGCTGCTAGGTAGTCCAATTGGCCGGTGATCCAATTAAGCAGTGGCCCAGTTAACTGAAGCACGACATATCGTGGGAGCTCACAGTTCCCACGACACCACGACTGAAGCGTGTGATCAGAAAGAAACCGGTGCAGAAAGTGACTTGGCCGAGCTTTCTCTCTTCACGCCCTTGTTCACAGAAGTGTCACATCGTGTTTCAGTTCAGCGAAGAAAGGGAAAATGACAGGAAAATATCTGCTAACGAGAAGACAAGAACCGCGGTTTGCAATTGTGCACGCCAAGTTGTGCTCGAATTTTGTAGTTTGCACGTGTTGCCACGAGGAAGAATTTCGACAGGGAAGAGCATTTGCTATAATAAAGTGTGCTTAGACATGAACAGCCACCATCAGAATGGGAAAAAATTACACAAGGGAAGAAAAATATGAAAATACGCACTACAAATAACGCAACAACAAATACCATTCCCTCGTAAGCAAACTTTGTGACTACGCACAGGGCCGAGTAAATAGTTATTGCATGATAGATGCTTTAGCAGTTATTTTTTAGGTTCGGATTGTTATTGATGCACAATTGACCTGTTTTTTTCAAATTTGAAGCATCACAAGGAACCACAATGCAAACTGTGAATCTCAGTCGTAGAGACGGAAAAAATAGTTACGACAGCCTTTACAACTTGATGGAGACGCGCTCCATCAAGTTGATGTGTGGGGAAATTTGATGTTAATTTAGAAACTGCATCAGTACTACGGGGCCAAGTGAAGCTCCTCCTGTTGACCGTGTTATCGTAGAAATTTTAGATGACCGTTATGAATATCCGAATTAGGAATTATTGCTACAAAACTTTTATTGTTCAATTACAGCGCCTGGAAATTTTTTGATGTTCATTCAAAAATTTTAATAGGCAAATGATCATTGATGAATTAAAGCGTGAGTTACCTCTAAGTCACGGCTTCACGAATATTAGCATAAAAATTAAACAGAAAATTAGTTAGACATTTCATACACATGTATAAAAGCACACTCCAAAAGTTATACAAAACTATAATGACTTGAATTGTGAAGGCATTCTAACAAATAGCTTCGTTCACGTTCGTAACCTATAATTATCTCCACAACTGCGCTCTGCCCTTGTGTCAATGGCTACAGAATGCATAAATCAATAACTTATGAATACCACAGCAAAGAAAAATTAATATGCAGCAATAAAACACCAAAACTACTTGTTGCTTAGGAGCAGTACACTTTTTGACGTGCACTATTCATATTAAAATCAGGCACATAAAAATTTAATTTCTATAGAAATAAAGCATCACGTTGTATGATATGTACTGCACTAAAATGTTGACACCTCTCTGGTGATCAATGCTATGGGT
Organism: Trinorchestia longiramus; assembly: GCA_006783055.1. NCBI lineage: Eukaryota > Metazoa > Arthropoda > Malacostraca > Amphipoda > Talitridae > Trinorchestia > Trinorchestia longiramus. Next base: position 117,045 of record VCRD01001273.1, read on the forward strand.
TCGATAACTCTATTAAATGTTTGAAGAAACGTAATTCAAAATTTCGATACGAACATATTGGATACATTTTTCTTTACTGAAAATATTTCAAATTAGTAGAAACGCCTACCCTTCTCACAAAAGATCTTCCTCCTTAGTACATCTTTGGTACTTTTATCAACATTTATTATTAAAGCTTCAGTTTGTTCTTTATTTCCATTGCTTTTTGTTCACGTTATTTAAATTCATGGGGCATCCAGGACTACAAAATTGATATTTTATCCAAATAAATTCAACACACGATTTCATCTTCAATAATAAGTGGGCAAACATTTACTCGAATATTTTCATTTGGTGAAACAAAAATGTACAATTAATCTGATATGACAATAAAGTCTCTCCTCACAAACACCTACATACATAGCAAGAAATTCTCTCCTCACAAGCACCTACATACATAGCAAGAAATTCTCTCCTCACAAGCACCTACATACATAGCAAAAAATTCTCTCCTCACAAGCACTAACATACAATCAGGCATATTTTCTGGAATTTTTTTCAATTTAATAAAAATAGGAGAGCAAAAACACTGATGAAAATTTCATTATAATGCAAACGTTTCGGGGTAACACCCATCATCAGCTCTTTAAAAGAAAATCTAACATACACCACTGAAACAAACAAAAAGAGAAAAAGATGTACAAACATAAATTCAGAAGCATAGCCAAAAGAGATGACAAAAAACACAACTAAGAACTTATAATGGTAAGGGGATATGAGCTTAAGTAGTTGTTAAGTGAAAGCTTGCATTTAAAAATGAAAAGAGATTCTAAAATTCAAAGATCTAAAACACTTGAAGCTGCACGTCCTACTTTGAAATGACTAGAATGGGGTATCGTATTGCACGTTTCTGCATGATCGCGAACAGCAGAATGAGACGGACTGGTCAGACGAGCACCAGTGCGGTAACTAACTCCAAAATGCTCTGCCATTCTAGCTCCGAGAGTACGTGTGGTCATGCCAAAGTACTCAGATGCACAACGTGCACAACTGTACGAATACACTAAAGAGGCCTGCATAGTGGACGGAAGTTTGTCTTTATAATTGAAAAAAGACCCGATTCTAAATTTGTTTCTTAATATTTTATGAAATTCTATGCCTATAAAATGTCTAGAGAGGAGGGCCAGTAATTCTGTTTTGAGCTTTTCTGAGTAAGGTCCAAAATATGATAAATACAGATAAATTGATTGAGAGATCGGATGTTGAGATGTCGAATTTGGTAAAACATTGGTATTTTGAAACTTTTGTCCAAAAAACACACATAGCAAGAAATTCTCTCCTCACAAGCACCTACATGCATGGCAAGAAATTTTCTCACAAGCACCTTCATCCATAACAAGAAATTCTCTCACAAGCACCTACATACATAACAAGACATTCTCTCCTCAAAAGCACCTACATGCATAACAAGAAATTCTCTCACAAGCACCTACATACTCCAATAGCATGGGGGGAGTGAGTGGAGCATCTTTTGCAGGTCAATGCGCCAGCTCACACGCCGGCAGGTTCTCTCACGCACGCTCACAGAAGATCGTGTCTCTCTCGTGTTAACTAAATAAAAGACGTAAAAATCGTCAAGATCTGGGTCGCTGGGGCGTGCGAAACTGAGGCGGTATTCGTGTAGCGGAAAACGGTTAGAAAAGCGGGATTGTATCGAAAAAACAAGTTGAGGTTGCTATAATTTGAGGATTGAAGAGAAAGACCGACACTGACTTGGAGCAATTAGACTGTACAGGACAGTGGATTAAACTGAGGAAGTTGTTAATTATAACAGGCTGCTTTTCCTTTAAGACGCGTGGATTCTGTGGAGAGAGACTGGAGCAGTAAAGTGGCACCAGGGAGTTGAGGGGGCTGGAGCAGTAAAGTGGGATTATGGAGTTGAGGGGGGTGGAGCAGTAACGTGGGATTATGGAGTTGAGGGGGCTGGAGCAGTAAAGTGGGATTATGGAGTTGAGGGGGCTGGTGCAGAAAAGTGGAACCAGAGAGTTGAGATAGATTTAAATAAAAAACAGATATAGGATTTAAATAAGACCAAGTTTGTTGAGCAGGGATACTGGGAAAGCGTCAAGAAACTTGACTAAGACAACTAACAAAAGGTGATGGACAGTATAAAAATACAATACTGAAAATACAATTCTATTTTCCTGCACCTAGTAACCACAAAACGCACCTTAACCAAAAATGACACACAAACGTAAATGTACGACCACGCACCAAAAAAACGAAGAGAAAAGAAGACAAGAAGAGTACACCCCCCCCCCTGCTCCAGCTCTCACTCTGCCACGTGACTAATTCACCAGTCACCTGAACTAAGAACATACTCTAGCTAACAATGTGTATTTCGTTCTAGTAGGACTGTAATAAATAAATGAATTTCGTTCTAGGGACATACGGAGTAAACAAAGCGTCTTGTGGGATGCATAGGAATCCTACCTTATTCTAAGGTCAAGTGAACAGTGTGTGCTGGAGAACAGGTAGTGAACAGTGCGTTCTGGTAGAACAGGTAGTGAACAGTGTGCGCTGGAGAACAGGTAGTGAACAGTGTGCGCTGGAGAACAGGTAGTGAACAGTGTGCACTAGAGAACAGGTAGTGAACAGTGTGCGCTGGAGAACAGGTAGTGAACAGTGTGCGCTGGAGAACAGGTAGTGAACAGTGTGCACTGGAGAACAGGTAGTGAACAGTGTGCACTGGAGAACAGGTAGTGAACAGTGTGCGCTGGAGAACAGGTAGTGAACAGTGTCTGGAGAACAAGTTCACAGAACGTACTTCCCTCAAAGCTCGCAGAACGCACGACAACATCAATTGTTATTTAAAGACAACAATTTCGCCTGAGTTCCTGAATGAGTTCACTCCTGAATGACGGCCACACGCGAGTTTGGCTGCAGGTGCTAGTGCTGTAGTTAGTTGCTCGTACTTTCCTTTGCAGGAGATACACGACTGTGTGTGTATCTGTGTCACAAACAAACAGACATGTCCACGCAGACATGTGCACACAAACAAACATGTCCACACAAACAGACATGTCCACACAAACAGACATGTCCACACAAACAGACATGTCCACACAAACAGATATGTCCACACAAACAGATATGTCCACACAAACAGACATGTCCACACAAACAGACATGTTCACACAAACAGACATGTTCACACAAACAGACATGTCCACACAAACAGATATGCCCACACAAACAGACATGTCCGCACAAACAGACATGTCCACACAAACAGACATGTCCACACAAACTGACATGTCCACACAAACAGACATGTCCACACAATCAGACATGTTCACACAAACAGACATGTTCACACAAACAGGAATGTCACGTGGCATCAGCAGCCGGTATTGTTTTCGGTATAAATTGATATTACTAAGAAATTTTACCAGTCCATGGCTCCATTGGTTTGGGGGTTGGGGACCATCGCTCTACAGGACCGTCTAGACCAGTGGTTCCCAACGTTTCTCTGACGTTGTACCCCTTCAGTATTTCGACAAATGAGCATGCACCCCTGAATCTTGATTAGAAAAAGGTGAGTAGAAAAATAAAATTCCATTGAATTTTCATTAGAACTTTTAGGTTTTAAGAATCATAAACTAGCATTAAATGTACCCTTTTAGATTGGCAAATGTACCCCTCACGATACATGTACCCCAGGTTAGGAACCCCTAGTCTAGAATCTAGAAGACGATACAGCGGTTCCAAGAGACGGACGCAGGGGGCCCTTGGTTAAATTTTTGAACTACAGGGTGTCCATAAATTCTCTTATAGAAGTCTCTCATAAAGTCTCAACAGCACTTCTTTCACAAACAGGATCCCTGAACCACACATATGCAGAATTTGATTAAAAATTTAAATAAACACTGAATATAATAGGATAAATCTGAATAAAATATCTTATCAATTGCATTTGTAATAAATTTTTTAAATGATAAAAAGATTTTATGAACACACTGTATTTGCTATTGTTGCTTTTTTTGCGAGATTTTCCTTCCTAATCGAAGTCAATATAAAAAGTTTACGGGTTATCTAAAAAATTGTAATGAAAATACCACCAAGAAATGCTAAAAATAGTTTCAGGAGCACTGGCCTAAGCAAACGAACTCTGACACAAACTTGACAGCAATGATTCCCTAAATTGAACGAGTTTCAAGTTCGCAGGTGCCTCTGTATTCTAAATGAACTAAGTCTTCGCACTGCACTTCACATTCTATTGAGTGTTAAGACGAGTAGTCTAGTGATTTATGGTACATCACACGTGACTAAAAGTTACATCAGTTTGTGACTAGACTATTTGATTGTAAATGAGTTACCAGACGATGTTTACACACTATTACTAATCAGTCTCAGTTACTGAACATCTTCCATTAGGAAATGAATCACCATAAAATCAATGCACTTTTATTTATAAAATAAAATGCATAAAACGATGGCGCACTGAACGTACAAGACTTGTGACTAGCAGCTCTGTAGCGGTAACTGCGGTGTAACACGACAAAAAAACGCTGCAATGCACGAATTAACGGTTGTGTTTGGCGCCGAGGTCACGGTGAGGTTGAAGTTAAAGGGATATCCAGCAACTACCGCTGGATTGTGGGGCCCTTAACCCGCTGTGTTCTGTACAGTCTTAGCTCTGCAGCTCATCTAATACAACACAACTGAAAGCACGTCTCCAACTTAACGCATACATCATAAGGCAAGTCCCGGACTTGACGCATACATCATAAGGCAAGTCCCGGACTTGACGCATACATCATAAGGCAAGTCCCGGACTTAACGCATACATCATAAGGCAAGTCCCGCACTTGACGTATACATCAAAAGGCAAGTCTCTGACTGAATTAACTACGAATATTCTCACGACAGTGTGATAGTCAATCAACGCCATTCAACACATGATATTCATAGCTGTATCACGAGTTCAACTTCGAGTATTTCAACAGATGGAGAATAGTCGAGCAGGACTCTGTCTTGCATGAGTTCTTGAGGATAATTCACAAGTTGTGTGATTTTGCCATCGTTTTTTGGCACCTCTGTCATACCACAGCACTGCAACACCTCTGCACCACAGCACTGCAACACCACAGCACCCCAGCACTGCAATACCTCTTCACCACAGCACTGCGACACCTCTGCACCCCAGCACTGCAATACCTCTGCACCACAGCACTGCAACACCTCTGCACCACAGCACTGCAACACCTCTGCACCACAGCACTGCAACACCACAACACCACAACACC
>VCRD01001273.1:123047-135196 GCA_006783055.1 Trinorchestia longiramus
TTGGTGCAGTCAACTGCTGTAGTTAGTGCAGTCAACTGGTGCAGTTGGTGCAGTCAACTGGTGCAGTTGGTGCAGTCAACTGCTGTAGTTAGTGCAGTCAACTGGTGCAGTTAGTGCAGTCAACTGGTGCAGTTAGTGCAGTCAACTGGGACAGTTAGTGCAGTCAACTGGGACAGTTGGTGCAGTCAATTGGTGCAATTGATGCAATCAACTGGGACACTTGGCACAGTCAACTGGTGCAATTGGTGCAATCAACTGGGACAGTTGGTGCAGTCAACTGGTGCAATTGGTGCAATCAACTGGGACACTTGGCACAGTCAACTGGTGCAATTGGTGCAATCAACTGGGACAGTTGGTGCAGTCAATTGGTGCAATTGGTGCAATCAACTGGGACAGTTGGTGCAGTCAATTGGTGCAATTGGTGCAATCAACTGGGACAGTTGGTGCAGTCAATTGGTGCAATCAACTGGGACAGTCATTACAATAACATAGGGCGCTTGGAGGAATGAAATAAACAGATAAATGAGTATTTTAATTGTTGCCCCAATCATATGACAGTTGAACTGGTGTTCTTTCAACACAGCAACGTCGGGACGTTATTTTCAACTGTTGCAGTTGATATCGTGCCTAGTTAGTGCTGTCCGTTAATGCTGCACAGTTAATGCTGCCCAGTAAATGCTGCCCAGTTAATGCTGCCCAGTTAATGCTGCCCAGTTAATGCTGCCCAGTTAATGCTGCCCAGTTAATGGTGCCCAGTTAATGGTGCCCAGTTACTGCTGCCCAGTTACTGCTGCCCAGTTACTGCTGCCCAGTTAATGCTGCCCTGTTAATGGTGCCCAGTTAATGTTGCCCAGTTAATGTTGCCCAGTTAATGGTGCCCAGTTAATGGTGCCCAGTTAATACTGCCCAGTTAATACTGCCCAGTTAATACTGCCCAGTTAATGGTGCCCAGTTATTGGTGCCCAGTTAATGGTGCCCAGTTAATGCTGCCCAGTTTACAAGCAATAGAGACCCTGTGTATCTGTGACGCCCCACAGCATACACTGCGCACTGTACTGTCTGGCCTGTGAATTACCTCAACCATCTCCAGTATCCAGAATTACCTCAACCATCTCCAGTATCCAGAATTACCTCAACCATCTCCAGTATCCAGAATTACCTCAACCATCTCCAGTATCCAGAATTACCTCAACCATCTCCAGTATCCAGAATTACCTCAATCATCTCCATCATCCAGAATTACGTCAACCATCTCTATTATTAAGAATAACACTCCCTACCTAAGCTCCTTTTCTTCCCTCCGTCTGCCACTTCCATATCATCACGCCATTCACGGTCTCTACAGTCACGGCGCTATGGTACGATGCTTCAAATGTTAGCATGCACAGTTAAAGCCACTAACTGGGTACTTAGAGCCACTAGCTGGTCATTTAGAGCCATTAACTGGTTATTTAGGGCTACTAACTGGTTATTTAGAGCCACTAACTGGTGCAGCTGAAGGAGAGAATGCAGTACCGGTTTCACTAATATTTATGCATTGAGGTTAGTGACACGGCGCTGTATGAAATATAGGATAATTAAGGGGGTGCATCAGTAGAAATGATGAGGATGTGAGAGGAAAAATTTCCTTTATTTCTTCGTAGGAAATTACAAGAAAAACATTTTGTCTTCATCATACGCAATGTATCTCGGAAATATGAATGATTACAGTGGAGTGATCATGTACGCGTGGAGTGATCATCTACCAACACTTCTGAAGTGACAAGTAGAGGAACTGAGGAACTATGTGCATGTATGCAGCATAGATAGGAATTTCGATGGCATAGGATTTTCATAGCAGCCCAGGAATGGACTAAACGGCTCAGTGCTGTTGCCTTATTCTATTGCATAAAAATTAACCATCAGTGATCTTACTGAATTCTAGATATGCAACAGAAACAAATCATTTTATTCCTTCCTTCTTCAACAACAACATCTTTTGGCTGCAATGCCTCGGAACATGGAGACTGAAACAGCCTGTTCCTCCGTCCACTATCCTCCAAACTACGTTTGCTGCACACTATCATCCTAACTAAACTGGCTGTACACTATCCTCCTAACTGAACTGGCTGTACACTATCCTCCTAACTGAACTGGCTGTACACTATCCTCCTAACTACACAGACTCTACACTATCCTCCAGTCACGCATATTCAAGCCAGTGAAGACACACAGTATGCACAGCATGCACGGTATGCACATCATGCACAGTACGAGGCCAGGTAGCACCGTGAATCAGCTGCTGAAATATTCCAGCCTTGCCTCAGCTAGAACAAGATTCCAGCTTGAACGCGACTAGGAATGTTTCGTGACTGCGAAGTGAAGGTCTGACGTTACTGAGTTCGCTGAACCTGGTTTTCTTGTGCATTGAAAGCACGCTGTGATCCACGGTCTCATTATTCTAGAGCTTGCATTTTTCATTATTCTACGTACTTGCGCATTGTAAATTTATTCGTTCTATCATAAAAAATTTTCTATGAGAGTTCAACATTCTAGTTTGAGACGATGAGATTTACTCAAGTTGTTACATCATGGCTTTATGTGACGAAGGAAAGCATGACGTGAATAGAGGAAGCGTGATAATTCATGTCTATTAAAATGTTACTCAACATATTTCTACTAACTTACTACAGTACAAATAACAAATTCATTCGAGTTTATGTCACAGTTGAGAAAAGTCAAACACTGGAAAGTTAAAAAGACGTGCGTTGCACAGGGCATGCGAGAAGCATCGTCTTCCATGAGGAGCAATAATGTCCCCTCTATCAATTATTATTAATAATTGATGTCCCCTCAATTATTGATAGAGGGGACAAAGGTGGCATTCTGTACATTGGTCTAACAAGATCCATTGCCAACAACTCTATCGCATACAAAATTTTGGCCAAAAATTGCTGCAACTAAAATTTAACAACGGACACAAGAGAACACCAACACAACATGTCTCAAAACAACGAGAATTAGAGTTTGGTTAAACTACCTTTAAAACATTCTTCAATTTGGTTATAAAGTATTACGTTCAAAAAAAAGTCTGCAGTTTGGTTGTACATTATTAAGTTTAAAAAATTCTTCAGTTTGGTTATATTAGGTTAACAAAGATTATGTGGTCTGGATGCTGTAATGTCACACAACTTCAGCTTTCTGAAGGAAGAAAACCTGAGAGAAAAGAAGACCAGAAATATTGAGTGAACGACAGCAGCTTCTGCTTCTCTATGACCTCCCTCTTATTAAACCCCCAGTGAAACCTACGACCCTCAAAAACCCTAGTAAAACCTCCGACCCTCTAAAACCCCAGTAAAATTTTCATCCCTCTAAAACCCGAGTGAAACCTCCGACCCTCTAAAACCCGAGTGAAACCTCCGACCCTCTAAAACCCCAGTAAAACCTTCGACCCTCTAAAACCCCAGTAAAACCTCCCACCCTCTAAAACCCCAGTAAAACCTTCGACCCTCTAAAACCCTAGTAAAATTTCCGACCCTCTAAAATCCCAATAAAACTTCCGTCCCTCTAAAACAAAAAATAAAACTTCCATCCCTCTCAAACCAAATGAAACTTTCACCCGTGTGAGACCAAATAAAATCTCCGTCTCTTTATAACCCTAGTAAAATATGAGCCCCACTATACCGCTATCACGTTAAAACTTTAGCAAAATTGTTTTCAAAATAAATGAAGAGAAAAATTTCAGCGAGTCGGAAACCCAACAAAACTCGTCGACAAATTTCATGACAGCATTGCCTTTCCTTCTTCACCTGTTGACGATCCTCACAACGATATATTACAAAAAATAACTAAAAAACACAAACAGGAAAATCAAATAAACGAATAAGATGTTAAATAAGATTTAAGACAGGCGGATGTTTGTATGATAAAGAATAAGAAAATTACTGACTGTATTTTCCTCGACATAAATTGTAGGTTGTCAGGTAGTGGTTAAACCTAGAAGAGTAGCAAAAATATACATTATAAAAATAATAACATACCAGATTAGATCTCAGATCAGTGATTGGTAATCGCTGTATCATGAAATACACCTTCATGTTCTAATATCAGACGCTCTAACGGTTCCATTTTAATGATAAAATCTTCTAAAAAGCACGAATTATTAAGGAAGCTTTGCAACGGCTTCATCGAGTTTTTATGATGTTCAGAGCATCATTTATCTAGTCAATTCCAGCACGTCCTGTCAGACGAGACGCCACGAGGAGAGACAACCATCCTCCTGTAAGTTTCGAGGAACACTGAACCTGGGCAACCTCTTCTGGAAAATAATTCTGGATTGTATCTCTGGAACCGAGTTCTCACTGGAAGCGGAATGTCTGACCGTTCTTATAGACAGTACAATAAAAATTCGTGCCGAAATGTCAGGGTGATAAGCTACAAGGTTGCATGGATGTGACAGTGAATTTAGCTAATGTTCACTTAATTTAAAACTCCAATATTTTGAATATCGTTTAAACATCATGAATTTGTCAACACATTTGTAAACAACATCATTTGTTTACTGAAGGAATAACCAAGGGGAAGTGAAGCTACATTTATGATACAAACTCTAGCGCAATAGACTTCGTTTCAATGCAGAGAGAAGAACATGAATAAACTTGCTTAGAAGTCTTAACTAATAAAGCCAATATATAGTTAAAATAATCATAAATGTGTAACTGAATTATAATGCCGTATAATTAGACGGTATTATAAACTTTGAATAAAACCCGTTATTTTTTCAATCATCGTTACTTCAAAATCATAAGTAGTGTGGTGGGTCATTGCATGGGTGGAAACTTTTAATTACTCATTCAATCTGGGAAACATTTCTAATAGGGAGAGTAATTGTACAACGTTATACAATGCTGTCTAAAAACAGAGCACCGAACTGAAATTTCTTCTCTCCTTTCCTAAGTTACAATAACATTCTATTAAGTGCCAGTATAATGTACATATTTGTCGGCATGATCGAATTCTGTACCTAAGGTTTCGTTCGTGTTTCCTTACAGCCGTGAAAGCGGTTACGACAGTGGGACTATCAAACAGTACTTAGTGTTAGTGCCTTTGATCCATCACCAACATTAACACGTTTGTTGCGATTGCCTAGCTGGTGCAAATAATTACTTTGTACATACAGTCACTAGAAAGCTTTGAAAAAATTACAGAACCTAACCTGAGTGACCCACCGGTGGGTCGCATCGCAACAAACGTGTTAAGCTACGGTATGCCACACAGAAGTCGCCTAAAAGACTCCCTGCAGTGGAGGGCGATAGGAAGACTGGAAACTGGACAGTCTCAAGCTGATGTGGCCATCTAACTTAACACGTTGCCTCAGATTGCCTGGCCGGTGTAAATCTTCACTTTGTACGCATAGTCACTAGAAGGATCTGAAAAAATTACAGAACCTAACCTAAGTGGCAACATACGTACCACTTCGGAGTCAACGTGTTAATGCGCAACGTTTTGTCATCTCTCGGAAGTGGCATCAGTTTTTCGAGTCCGAAAATGTATCCTGAAGACCTGCACAAGGACGACCATGAATTATATCAGGAAGTGAGAACCGTTATTTGGTTAAAGGAGCAAGACGGTACCGCCGCATTACTGCACAGCTACCGGCGTCTGATCTAACACCAACCACTGGAGCAGTTGTATTGTGGTAAACAGTGTACTGAAGACTTAGGCAGAGAGATCTTTATTTACGGAGGCCTGCTGTATGTGTGTATACCCCTGATGCGTGGATACTGAAGAAGACAGTTAGAATAGTCATTAGCATGCAAACTGTGGTTGAAATGTGGGCTAATGAACCATAAAAACGTCTTCAACAGCTTGAACTTATCTCTCTTAAGACGTTGACTCCGATTGCCTGATTGGTGTAAAACTCCACTTTGTACGCATAGTCACTAGAAGGATCTGAAAAAATTACAGAACCTAACCTAAGTGGTACACATACATACCACTTCGGAGTCAACGTGTTAAGCAAAGAAGACTGCGAGGACAACATATTGGTACCTATAAGTATCTGAACGGCCTTAACGCTGATACCTTGAAGGACTTTTCAAAAAAGAACGTGCGAACCAGAAATAACTGCTAAAACCTAATGCTGAGAAACTTCTAAACATCCCAAGCTATGAACTTCTCTCCCGTTAAATTGCCACAACTGGAAACTAGCTGCCCGAAAACAACGTTTCTACTGGCACTCTGAACACATTAAAAAATCATCTCGACAAATATTGGATTACGAGCCCCTAAGTATTACAACGTACTAATTCTATGTCCCTAACTCCTGGGGCCAGTGTATGAGTTTGATAAATGTGCATGACTGGAATGTCTGTGCGTGAGTAAAGTACTCGTACATGTGCGTGACTGAATTGACTTAGGTTGTTAAGGTATTCGTCCATGATTGATGCTTTTACGTTAGACGGCATGGGACTTGGGTCCCATTTGACCCAAGAATGGGCCAAACGGCTCGTTCCTATTGCCTTATTCTATTCTATTATATTCTAATGTTTTATATATGGATGAGTTCAAATTTGGTGTTCGGAGATTTTTGAAGAATTTGCATCTGTAGAAAACCTAGAACACGATATCTGCCCTCAGATAATGTGTCCCTTAAACATTGTGGAAAAATACTAATAATGGTGGAAGCAGGCATTATGATGACTCGACAGCTTTCCACGAAGTTCTACGGGCAAACCGGCAAGGTTTGACTGCTGCCAGGTATCATGACGGAATCTTGGCACCTTATCAAAGGGATGATAATGCTCGTTCTCAAAGATCACAAGTAGTTAACATCTTCATGAACACTGAAGGCATACAGTAATGAGCAAAAACATCAGAACGAGGGTAAGAAAAAGTTTAAATCTGATGTAATTTTTACTACAAAGCATAATGGAACCTGTCAACATAGGACAATAAGGCGATCACTGTAAATTAAATAATTTGATACATAGAGTTCGCTCAATCAATATTGAACAAATTACAGTACTATATACGTAACACTTCATAGAAATGCATGATCATAATGATCAGAACGATTAACAAAATTGCATTAATTTCATTAATATGACTTATCAAAATAGAAATTCGCGTACACATTTATTAGTACCTGGTATTACTTTCAATAACAGCATAACGTCTTTTGCTACGGGAGTGTATTAATGTCTTGCAATCATCGACAGATATTTTCTTTCATTCTTCTTTCAAATTTTCCATAGTTCGTCGACATTTCTTGGATTCTTTGACTTTGATCTTTCATTCAATATCTTCCATAGATTTTCAATGAGATTTAGGTCTGGGCTCTGAGCAGGTCATTCCATCACAGTAATATTCTTCTCTAATAGAAATGTATTAACAGATTTTGCTGTGTGACACAGAGCGTTATCCTGCACAAATACAGCTGGCTGGTAAATTACAGTTCTCAGGCTAGGTAAAACATCGTTCTTAACTAATTCCTTAGATACTGCTGCACTTGCTCTCCCATGTAGTCTAACAAGAGGCCCTGTACTAGTTGCTGAAATGATACCAAAAATCATTACACTCTTTTTTCCGAACTTAACACTACTTTTTGTGGGCTGAGAAGAATATCTTTCCTTAGAACTGTATCGAACGAACCTTCTCCCATCAGAACCAAATAAGTTAAATTTTGATTAGCTAGTAAAATGAACACATTTCCACTGTTCTTCAGTCCATGTGACGTGCTCAGTTACAGATTTCAATCTAGCTTTCCTGTTTTTTCTCGGACATGAAGGGCTTCGTGGAAGTTACCCGACAAAAAAAAAATTGTTTTCATTAAGTCTTTGAGAGACAGTGTGTTTTGAAATACTAATGACTAGCTTATTGTTAGCTTCTCTCGAAAGACTAGGTTGCAGTGGCAAATCGATCCGTTCCGGCTTGTCGCATAATCCATCCATCTTCTCTTTCACTTGTTTTCCTTGGCCTTCCAGGTGATTTTTTGACTTCACATGACCCAGTTTTCTCATAGTTTATCAGAATGGTGTGAACGACACTCTCAATTTTTCCCCCAGTCTTAGAAACCGTACCAGTCAAGAAGTTTAACTTTATTACGTAACTTCAATATCAGTTTTCTCCCTTCTAATGATGTTACTGATTGAACAGCCCTGTTGATATTGCAAGAACTGACATGAACTGACTAAAGTTTACTGAAATACCCTAAATTACAGTTTTTCCAATAATCTAGACAAGCTTACGCACTTATTGTTGAAATTAATGCGATTTTCTTGATCGTTCTAATTATTATGACCGCGTATTTTTCTAAAGTATTACATACATATATAGTACTATAACTTGTTCAATATTGATTGAGCGAACTCTAGATTTTCAAATTATTCAATTTAGATTAGTCGCCTTATTGGAACATAATGCAAAGCATAATGGAACCTCATTATGTTTTGTAGTAGAATTTATATCAGATTTAGACTTTTTCTTATTCTCGTTCTGATCTTTTTGCTCGCTACTGTATGTAGCTCCTCATAGAAAACAAGTAGTTGATTGCTTCATGAGCATTGAAGATCCAGAGTGCGGCAACATAATTGGCTTTTTTCCCTTTCAAAAAGTTATGAAAATGGAAGAAATGTTGCCGCACCCTGGATCTTCAATGCTGCTCCCTCTCCCATATTTGAATTTGATACAGCAAGTCTAAGAAGCGTGCTGGAGACGAGTTGCTTCACGTCATCATCAATCAGTTACTTTCGAAGATTTGTGAGCTGCTCTGTAGGAAGAATGGGTTCTAATACCTCAAAATATGATCGATGCTTTTATTCACAGCACACCAAGTTGTTGTTAGACCTGGATTGCAACCAGATGAAATCACACGTATTAGGCAACAGTGATGTGTTTTCTAGATGATGTGAGGGAAATGGCTTACATATAAAATGGAAGCAAAAACTTGTTTGCTGCCATTTTAATGGTCAATTTCATGTCTAATCCCATTAGATATATAATACAATCTACATTGGATGCGGTGCTCAATTTTATAAGAAATAAATTACGCTGACGAAGTTGTGTATTGGAGTCACAGATATAGAATTCATTTTTAATGAAAAAAAGCGATTAAAAGTTCACAGCTCATTGAAGTGAGCTGAGATTTGTTAGACACTCCTCAAACCTAACTAGACCAGACTTTATGACACTTCTAGGGGGGTAATACAGGGTGTGGCAACATAACTTCCTTTTTTCACACCTTTTTGAAAGGCCAAAAAGGAAGTTATCTTGCTGCACCCTGTTCTTATCGGCATATTCCTTCAATGGACCAAACTATTTAGGAATTCTCGGTACTTTCATTCGTACGCTGATTTTGTTGTACTTCATTTGTGGTGGATGTAGTTTGGTATTCTTTTTTCTATTCTAAGGGACCTCCACGTTCAATTACCAAGATCAAACATTTCTTGTAGAAACTAGTTGCTTGGAAACAAATTACTGTACGGAAGGCAGTCATGTGCAAGGACGCATTTCTCAGTCTGTTTCATTATTAAAAGAAATTATGAAATTTTGTTAGAATTAGGTAAAGTATACATCATTCTAAGTCTTTTATGATATGGTTACTACGAAATTTACCCAGATCTTGCAAAAAATATTTGGTATAACAGGGATGGTATTTTACATTTTTTAACATTTTATGATAGTGCATCACTTTGACGAGGGCAACATGCCTGTTTCGCATGGTGAAATTCCCATGTGGTGACACTCCTACGTGCTTACGTGATGATACTTCCACGCGTTCACGTGGTGACATTTGCATGTGTTCACATGATGACACTTGCACGTGCATCTGTGCTTACGTGGACATGTTTACTCCTGCACCTGCTGTAGGGGAGGAGGGCAAGTTCAGAATGAAGGTCGCAGGAAGCACAAAGCAAGTTCCGTGGGGAGGGGGAGGGAAAGAAAGAAGACGGGGGAGGGGTAGGAAGGGTGAGGGTCCCGCTATTAATGGTAGCTTTCTATAAAGATGATGAGGGATCTGTGTTGTGATGACTGACTTGCTCTCCAGCACGTCATTCATGTGCAATTCTCCGCCACAATTGCCACCAAATGCTTCCGTTGCCACTAATTGCCTTATCTCTTCAACATGACTTTCCTTGCTTGAATTGCCACGAATTACCGCTAATTTAACTAAAGTTTAACATTTCTAACACATCTCTATAACATGCTTCAGCCACATTACTTCGGTCGTCACATTCGCCTAAAAAACTCGAAAAACATTTGAACAGTTAACCAAGATTTAAAATATTTCAACTGATATTTTTGAATTTGTCCTCAATAAAGACTCTGTCATGATGATCGTCCAGACCACACCTCGCCTCACCTTTGCCATGTTTAGCACTCGAGACTACATGATATGAGTTAAACTTGTGTCGCATTTTTTTAATGAATAGTCCTGGTGTGTAATGTATAGTTGTGTACAGTAACCATAACTCGGTCCCATAAACATTTATGCACAACAACCATTAACTTGCACCACAAACATGCACAACTATTAACTTGCACCACAAACATGCAAAACAACCATTAATTTGCACCACAAGCATGTACAAAAACCAATTAACTTGCACCACAAATATAGACAACAACCATTAACTTGCACTACAAGCATGTGCATGAACCCTTAACTTGCATCACAAACATGTGCAACACCCAATAAGAACAGGAACTCTTAGATTGGTGAGAAAACTGTCCAGGAGCGAGTGAACTGAACTTCATCTCTGTTATTTCTGAGCTAAATTTCGCTGTCGTGTACTGGACATTTCTAGACGGGAAGCAATTTAGTGTTGGAGGAAAATTCATCGACTGGCTGAGGAAACAGGAACAAGCGACTGACTGAGAAAACAGGCACAAGTGACTGACTGAGGAAACAGGCACAGGTGACTGTCTGAGAAAACAGGCACAAGTGACTGACTGAGGAAACAATAAACTTGTTTTCACCTTTCATTTACCGGCAAAAATGCTTGTGAAAGTGTGTCGTCGATGCCGCTATCACTGCAGACTTTCCTTCTTACTGCTGTGTGGTGTGGGTGGTGTGGGTGGTATGTGGTGTGGGTGGTGTGTGGTGTGTGTTGTGTGATGTGTGGTGGTGTTTTCTGGTGTGTGGTGTGTGGTGTGTGGCGGTGTGTTCTGGTGTGAGTTGTGTGGTCTGTGTTGTGTGGTGGTGTGTGGTGTGGGTGGTGTGTGGTGGGGGTGGTGTGTGGTGTGTGTTGTGTGATGTGTGGCGGTGTGTTCTGGTGTGAGTTGTGTGGTCTGTGTTGTGTGGTGGTGTACGCTTTACCTGTATAGTGTGCACAGTAGAACAAAAGTCAGTCCAAGCAAAGGAGAATACCAGAAAAGGAGAATACCAATAAAGGAGAATACCAAGAAAGAAGGATACTAGCTGTTCACTAGAGAATACCTCATTGTCGTGAGAGGCAGACCAAAAATGATTCTGTGTTTGGCTCAAACACAGCAAACACGACTGTGTCGAAGTTATTGTTTGCCGTGCACTCTCTCCACAACGCAGTGTTTGAGTCAAACACAGCAGTGCTCATCATGCAGATGCTGGTAGCGTGTTTGCATACACAAACAAACCTTGTTAGGTAGAAAGCGATGAGCTAATTTTGTCTCTTGTGTGTGTCACACACTAGTACATACGGGCACTTAACAACCATTACATTATTCTCTGTACGTCAATTAATTTATTAGGTGTAGCGTAAGTTTTGTTCCATGAAATATGGTGCAGCTCTGTGTTCAGGAATCGCGCTACCCAAGTCAGATATAAAAATTAGTTCATGAATAGAATAGAATAGAATAAGGCAATAGGAACGAGCCGTTTGGCCCATTCTTGGTTCAATACCGAAGTCCCATGCCGTCTAAAAGTAAATCCATCAGTCATGCACGTACACCTTAACCACGTAAGTCAATTTAGTCGTGTGCACACATGTCACTCACGCACAGGCGTTTATGTTACGAGCATTTATCTCAATCATACATTAACCTTAAGGAGTTAGGGACATAGTTAGTAGGATGTAGTACTGGGGGGGTTCGTAAATTTATCGAGACGATTTTTGAATGTGTTCACAGTGCCAACAGAAACTATGTTTTCTGGCAGCTGGTTCCAAGTTGCGGCAATTTTAACGGGAAAA
>VCRD01001274.1:23307-38078 GCA_006783055.1 Trinorchestia longiramus
TGTGACCATGAAACTGTGGGAATGTGACATCATAAAAGGCCAATAATACAGTTATTAAAAATGGTCAACCTCACAAATATCGATACCTCCTATAGACTGTTAGGTATAGCCCCTTTAACGAATAAAAACAACATCCAAACGACCACGTCCAGTTGAAACTACATTGCACAATACAGATTCTCCAGCAGGTAAGAGTTTCTTAACGCCTGTATAAATATTTCAATTTCGGACCAAGATACAACGATGCTCTAACAACGACCTATACTTCAAGAGCCAAACCAGCTGAGACGAACACATACGGCGCCGCGGCAAACACGCAAAAATTTGTTTAAACTCCGACTTTAACGAGGAAGGAGGACGTTGTTTTCTTCAATGCAAGTCCTCATGACAACAAGTTAACGTGCGCGTGTGTGCGAAGCATGGCATTGAAGGCCAATAAACTGACATTTTACCAGCGCGACACAATCAGTCTAGTCGTATGTTACAGCGCGATCCTCGCCGAACTGCAATTTACCAAACACACTTAATTTACAGCGAATTGTTCTCGAAGCACCGACATAAAACTTGAGTGCTACTATTAACTTTTCAGATAACGATGAAAAAAAACACGCTAAGCCGAGAAAAAATTTCGTTCGCTTTATGTAATATAATTATTTAGCTCGGGAATTTTTACTGAAGATGAAGTAAAGACGAGGAAGAAATTTCAAGGAAATATCGCAGAATTACGAAGCTTATTTTGCTTACATTACGTGCGCAACATAGTCTAATATAGCGAGTTCAAAAGTTTGGTCAATGCTTGAAGTAAAAAAACAAAGACTAAGCATCTAACAAGCAACCAATTACTCGAGATGAACTGCTTTCAGCATCTATCGCTCGTCCGTCAATTTTTACAGTGTTTTTTGGTACATCGAAGGGCACAATTTAACATACAAGAATAAATCTAGCATAACTAATGAGTTAGATGTACGATAGAGACGCACACGAAAGCATTACTTTCTTTGGCAAGGGCCCTTCGGATATCTGAAAACAATGTCAGAATCATAAGATAGACTTGATTTTCTAAATATCCGGCAACAGTCCTGATTGATTTATTCACACAAGATAACAACTGAGCAAAGAAAACTCCCTCATCTGGTTGCTCAACTCATCAACGACTCTAGTCTGTGTTTCACTCGAGATCAATTCAGTCATAATTATAGGTTAGTAATGGCTGTGGCCAGACGAGAACACACCCAGCCAAGGAAAAATAGAAAACAAGTTAGAGTGCTACTTCTATGGATCCACAGACTACTAGGCAGTCTAACTTGCAGACAATTACACGAGGAACCATAAGGCTTCCCGTAGCTAATTTTGAACGATTTCGGAGTTCATGAAGCACAATGAACAGAGTTATGACCGAGATCTGATCTTGCATATGCTTATTTACATTTAGTCACTTTTCGAAAAATCGTTCCCTGGGCGACAAACTCAATGCATTTTACATGTTCAGACTTCCCCCCACCAATCTTGCAGTTGACTCCAAAATTCAACCATATAGAGGAAATTAAAAAATCTTTACGTTTCACCCCACTTTGTTAATTATTCAGTAGCCCACGATACAATAGTTGTTTACAACTGAAGATTTTAGCTGTTTTTGCGAAAGGCAGCTGTTTCAAAGTAAGCTCCAAAAATGTATCCTTAATTAAGCTCTGTGGTGGCCTACATATTATGTTCAATT
Organism: Trinorchestia longiramus; assembly: GCA_006783055.1. Taxonomy (NCBI): domain Eukaryota; kingdom Metazoa; phylum Arthropoda; class Malacostraca; order Amphipoda; family Talitridae; genus Trinorchestia; species Trinorchestia longiramus. The sequence goes on from VCRD01001274.1 coordinate 25,025, forward strand.
TATGCTGCAGCATGAAAACTATGCACACTTTTTCAAATAATACGTATTCAATCTTTATAAAAATAACAGATTTTATATATAAATCGATTGCACTTTCTACTGAACGGAAGCAAGATACGAAATAATGAATAACAAAAAGACAAATGTTCCAATCATTTCGTCCGGTCCTCTAAACGTATTCCGACGCGTCGGACACAATATTTACTTAATAGTTAGTGTAGCCCACTTAAATAAAATAACATCCTGAAGGATTAGTAATTTACCAGACAGGAAAATTTCACTAGTCACACGGAGCTTCAGCGTTGCAGAATGTTGAACACAGGGAGCTTGCAGACGGAATTCATGCAAAAGAACTCATGGCGTAAATTAGCACGTGGGTTAAAGTCAGACGTCGAAATTACGGGGTTTGCCGTGCAGAGCTCGACTGCAAACAGCCATCAGTGATGACGCTATTTACTTAATTTGCTCCAATTTGTGCAGTGTTTGCAGATGCAGCTCTGGGGGGCTTCGATTCGAACAAAATCAAGACTTTATGACAGCAATGAGCAAGCAGCAGCCGCATAAACAAAGGAAGCAAGCATAGCTGTCAAGCATAATTGCTTGAAAACGCTCTGAACACTTAAAATTAGAGCAAAATATATTATCAGCATCCCTTGAATAAGAAGTATCTAGGTAAGGATTTGCATGCATCCCATCCACAAGAATCGTCGGTCATTACTATCTGACTCGCACCTGTGGATCAAGGTATGGCACCGATAATTTTTTAAGCCTGACACTCAATTTTCTGATGCAGGAGCAGCTGCGGAGTGTAAGAGCTTATCTCCAACGATATCGGAAGCCTCTAAGGCTATGCAAATGAGCGGCCCTCGTCGACGCATTTGGTCAACTGACCAAACGAACTGAAGCCACAGCAGTGTCCGTTCTACTCCCAACTCAATATTAACATCAATATAAATTTTCCGGTGGTAGCTTTAAATTCGTGCCCCTCTTTCCCACGAGAAAAACGCAGTGTATTTAAAACGAAACAAATGATCCGTAAAATATCTACTCGTACTGCAGCTTCCCTTTTAGTGTTTCCAATCTTCCTGGTCAGTTTGGGCCAAAAGGTTCATCAGTTTCCCAGCGACCTCATCCCGGCAAGAGCTCACGCTATCCTCCGTAACTGAGGTGGGTGCGAGACAGTTTCAGAAAACTGTATAATGAAATATGCTTGCACGCATCCAACTAAATAAATTCTGTGGTCGATGTAAATGTTTTTGCAGGTAAATGTTGAATACTCGGAAACAAAGCCACTGGTAAAGAATATTTTATAATTACAGGGCATTCCATAAATACCTACACAATGAATATATGTACATTATTATTCAAAAATGAAATTTCACATACAGGTTCAAGTCTTTGTTGCTAATATATTATAACATTCAAATTTCAAAATGACCTTTTGCTTTGACCATAAGCTACAAACGACTGTTAACAGTGACATGAAAGCAGTACTATTTTTTCATTTAAAGCAGATAATGGAGCAGAAGCCATTATCTGCTTCTGCAGATAATCTGGAGCCTACTCAGAGCAGCTACACTTGAGTAGGCTTTAGCAAAAACACTTTTATCCCAAAGCCTGATGAAATGATCTTTGCATCACTGCCGGTACAAATCCGATGGGTGAGACAGAGCCCCGTCCTGAGTGAAGGACATAAGTTTCCAAAAAACTTTCAGTAATTCAGAGTAACATTTTTCATGGAAACATTTTGATGTGAACTTGCGTGTTCGCATTGACACACTCCTAAATGAAGATAAAAGTGAATTTGGATTCATCCGAAGCAACTTCGGGCCGCACCATCACTGCAGTTGTTTTATACGATGGAAATGGGCACGACCGCATTGAGGCTAATCGCATGCATTACATGCACACAGTTCATCATTCTCCGTATTTATCACAGTTTATCACCTGTCTTTACAAAAAAAGTATTCTCGCAATTACATCCGCAATGTCTCTATATCAACAATTCATTTCATTTTTTGAATGCTTTTTGAGATGTTTTTACATTCACTTCACGATAATGATTTTATTTAGGTAATCCTAGTGTAATTAAAGCAAATATTACGCAATACTAATGAAAGTTCAAAAGATGAACAAGCGTTTTAAGGTAAAAAAACAAGCCTATGACGCTGTGTTTCGCAGTGCAAATGAGCACTTCACGATACCAGCAAAATTATCAGAACGCAGAGAAACGTCAGCTATGCTTTTCTAGAAGGACGTACTCGACAAATATGGAAATGGTGATTGCGACATGAAGAACACGTTCTAAAATACATACAAAGCATAGCGCAATATGGAAAAAATAATATGAAACACAAATAGCTCTTCAACATGAGCTTAAAGCGTACAATATGAGAAAGCATTCCACAGTACAACCCATTACACCAAATTCTACATGAGCGAGCCTTGTAGAGCAAGAACACGTGCTTTATTATGAGTTTAATTGCACACTACTGGCAGCATTGAGCGTAGGAGCACGAGCAGGTAGAAGGAAATGTCGTCAGAGAGACAACACGAGGCAGAAGCTCATTAAGCGGACGGCAGGAGTGTATGGCTCGGTGAGAAGCACCAACAGGCAGACAGCACGGCACCCAACGCTTACTTCGAGCAGTTTAGGCACGTTACAGCGGCAATAAAACGCGTTCATAGCGTGACGCGCCAGCTGCATCACAAGTTACGCCTCTAGCTGCTCAATGAGCCAAATCAGCTCCAGACTCAGAGAAATGATAAAATGCAACTACGTAGCGTAAATACGAGCTCATGAGTAACATATTGATGCAACAACGTAGCGTGAATACGAGCTTATGAGTAACATATTAATGCAACTACATATTCCAGGGAGCAAGTTTTGGTGACAAACAGGAGGACCATTAACAGCAGTTGAGGCGGAGGTGATGTTATTAGGTGACGTTCCGAGGTGACGTTCCCGGTGACGTTCCAAGGCGACATTCTCATGTTAAGACCCTCATTCCTCAACGAGGCAGAACGGAATCTGCCCTCAAGATTCGTTGCATGAGGAGCTCCGTCATTCAAGAGTAAGAGCTGGCGTGCCAGGTAAAATCTCAGTAGTTGTCAGTGTACACACTATCAAGACAAACAATTAACAGATGCCAAAATATGCCTTCAGGTACTCACAGTTACTCGATCAGAAGGGTTACATTTAATACTTGAAAGAGTAAATATGGAGTTTTGTCTCACGTCGGATGCAAGCAATGTCTTTCTCAAAATTTATATCTCAAACTTCAATTAATATCCATTAACTTCAACTAAATTGAAACTTAATTGCAGAAGTTGTTGAATATAACTTAAAAATAAATTATATTTATTTTACACATCAGCCAGACCCTGGTCAGCAGGACACAACACCACTACATCAACCAGACCCTGGTCAGCAGGACACAACACCACTACGTCAGCCAGGACAACACCAGGCTGCCGGTAACGCTACGGTGCAACACGCAGAGCAAGCACTGGACGCTAGCAGACTAGGCAGGTCAGTGGCCTGTGTGTAGTTTCAAATCTCGATAATATTTACATTTAGACGTGGAAATTTCTTACAAGTCCTAGGCCAATTTATACTTAGGCGAGTACAACGTGCTTCACTTAAAAATAATGTAGAACTTTAGAACTAAAAAAAACGTTTTTTTTTCGTACACTAGAAAGCAACTTGGAGTTGAATGGAACGGGAAGTTTACGCAGCGCTGAATGAGGGAGGAAATGTTTTCATTATTACGATTCTAGAACCACTTCATGCACATACGTATGATATGAAGTGCCCAGCATACGCTATACCTACTGTACTGCTTACACTATGCATGTTGTGTTACGAACACTATGCCTATCGTGCTGCATACAGTATACATATTGTGCTTCATACGCTATACGTATTGTGCTGCAAATACTACACCTTTTGTGCTGCATACACTATACCCATTGTTCTGCATACACTATACCCATTGTTATGAATACGCTATACCTATTGTTTTGCATACACTATACCTATTGTTGTGCATACACTTCGAGATGTACCGAATGTGGTTCTTTCAACATCCGCGGATGCAGATGACCCAACTTTTTCAGACCGAGTTATGAAGAATGAGTTTTAATTACAGATAATTAATGAAAATAGTTGTAATGTCAGAAGGAAAAATTTCTTGAAAGGATGTAACTAATGAATGAAGTAGTTTAGTAATTTAGTGAGCTCATGAATGGAATTATGCAATGGAAAATTATTACAAAAATAGCTTAAGTTTAAAAGTTATAGTTTCGAGTGACTTCATCATGTGTTACCAGGATGCAGGACGAGGGCCGACGCAACTCAAATGCACCACACCAACTTTTTTCCCCAGTCACCACCCATTCAGAAAAGGCTGCTACTTGCTTATATTTAATAATTGTAGGTAATTATTGGCGAGTTGTGTTTCAAAAACTAAAGTTTCTGTGCACGCTCAGGAGTGAACCTGGATCTCTTATCATAGATGATGCCAGGCTCCACTAAATAGGCGCTCGCTGGCTACACTGCTGGAGGGACAGGCTAAGTATGTCCTAGCAAGTGTAGCAAGGGAAGGATACGACTGAGCATTCGTGCGCTTCCAAAAGAGAGGATCTTCTAACATCTGAATGCATTTCATTCTTTGATATTTGTCAATCATTATGGTAGTTTCTTTAGAAATATCTGTTTGGCAAAATTCCTGAGTGTCCCATCACATGTTCACTCTTGTTGCACCTAGTCTGTTCCTTGCACAAGCACATGTAAGTTTTCAACTTTATCCTATGCATCATACAAGCACTACAAAAAGTATTCATTGAACAAAGGATAAAATTTATTTGATTAGTTTCCAATTGTCTACGAAATTAAAAGAAATATGACTTTTTACTATAATAATGCATTATTAAGACATCCGCATGACTTCTGCAATTAAAAGTGTGGATGCAGATCTGAAAAATCATGCGGATATCCGCACCACCTCTACATACATTATACCTATGGTGCTTCATACACAACACCTATTATACACCATATATAATATTTATTGTACAGCTCATAAAATGTTAATCATACCGCATATGCAATACCTAATACACAGCGTGCATAACATATATTTTCGTTTATTTAGATTCGAATCTGGAAGTGTGAATCTTGAAACTTTTTATGTGCCATGCCTAATGTATTTAATGACAACAGAATTTTGCATTTTTCCAGCACGTCACATACATATTTTGAAACAAAGTACAACACTACTGAAAACGACCATTGTACGCTTGTGTTCATGAGTTAGTTCAAAAAATGCCATAAAATGACCATTATTAATGAAATTTGCTGAATCAGTTAGAGAAAAAGTGAAATAATAAGTCAATGGGAAAAATTCTCGGATTAGCGCACAAAAACTGACGCGATTGCTGCGAGTGATGTACAGCCCACACATGACAATAGAAGACAGGACTGCCAATAATAATGTTTTATTTAACACCTCAGTGTTCGCTAGCTGCATTTTAGAACTCATTACTCGAAGATTTAATATCAAAATTTTCTTCACCTATTATGGCAGACAAAATAAAGGCGTAAGCGAACTTGAATTCCACGAACGAAAATATTTCTGTTAAGAATCAAGGACAAGATACAAAAAATGTATGTTTTTAATTAAAGAATAGATAATAAAATATCAACGAGCAAAGTACAGACGATCGTTTTGTTGAAAAATTTCCATGGTAGTCAAATGAAAATGCATTATGCAAAGAATTTACATTAACTCTAGCTTTTAGAAAACACAATTGCTAGCGTACACATACTAATGAAATCGATCGCTTACGAACTAAATATTTCAACATTTTTACCCAAATAAAATCGTAAGAAAATGCAAATCCCTGGTCAGAGCAGACATTACTGCTGCGTATGAGATTCGCGCTATGATGTCGCCACAGCACTGCTAATTCATGTGTAAACGTTGCCGAGGGAACTGAACAAGCACCTCAGTTTACTAACGCCTCAGCAGCGGCCGTAAATCTTGACACAGTCATCAAGTGTCGTCCCCGCGACACCGACCGACTTCATTTGAGGACAACCGCGAGTTGCGATGTTGAAAGCCAGAAACAAAATTGCAACTCCAAACGGAACCCTATCACCACTGGTGATGCGACCTGCCATTTTGTGACATTTTTGAAGAAGAAACACTGATGGTGTTAATGAATAACATCCACTACGCGAGTTGGAAATATGTGGTATATTAGGACAAACATATTGCAAGCAACAACATTAGTAAATGGTGTTTGCAACACGTGCAATCAAATCATGCACACAAATACACAAAAATGCGAGACCGTTGTTTATACGTTAAAACGATTTTTTCCTATATTTAATGTATATAGACGAGTGCTGGGGCACCGAAACGATTAAAATATATTTCACGAGAATCAACATATGAGAAAGCATTTAATGTTGTATGAGTGTGGTCTTCTAACACACACGCATGCAAACACACGCACACGCCCAATTCGCTGGTCAAATAACCTATTTTCCTAACGGGACACAGCAATAAAGTAAAGTTTGTAATTAATTCTTAAAATAAAATTTAACTTGAAAACAAAAGTTCATGTAATGACGTTAGTCAGCTTATTGTGGATTTTTTTGAGGTAAATCAATTACGATGCAGATTTATTACTCGCGATTAACAGAGTTTTAGAGTTACTCACGGAAATACGTAAACAGCATCCACCAAAGCTCTCGGCACCAACCTGAAAAAAAGAATCTCAATTAGCACATCGTTGTATTAAAAAGTTAGGAAAAAATTTTAGTCGCCACGCATAAAAAGTTGACACACCCTGCAACTGCCGCGTAGCTTCACAGAAGGAACAACTGATAGGAGGGTGAGCTGCAGTGTGACGGGCAGTCGGTGATTCAATGTCAGTAAAATCCGAAGGGCATGAAAATGTATCGAAAGTCTTTCAAAAAAGTCTGAGGCCGACGACCGAAAAAGAAAGTGAAAAACGCTGTAACTTCATCGAAATCCTTTCTTTTTGAAACTCGAGTTAGGAGATGAAGTGTAGTTACCTTCATTTCAGCCAAAACCAATATCGAAGAACGATGATAAAGCAGCTACGAAAGTTATCACCAAGAGCCTAACTTGAGCAATCTTTTGGATGCAAGGCAGCGATGCATGCACCAAACTTCACAGCTTTCGCGTCAAGATAGACCTTGTTCATCACCATAAAATGAATAAAGCAGAGTGGGCCGAGGCAAAAACTGGGCTCAAGCCAGATCACTGCATCCACGGTGGCGTGCTACGTAAAAATTGCATCTCCAGTCGGCGATTCCTGATATTTTGAGCTGTACAAATAAGATGAAGCGACCCACGTCCTTCACAAACTAATCATTATCTGGCTCTCAAAATTAACACACGAGAGCCCGGTCGCCAGTCTCAAATTTTTGATTAAGAATCTGTAGTCCTTGCCATCGGCCTGAATGCGTTCACGCGTTTGTGTTTCATTGGGACCAGGAATAAACAGTGTATGATACATATTTAGCTTCAAATACGACTGAACGCCAACACAACGCAACACAGTATGAAGGCAATCATACAATTTTAATGCAAATACTATGATCGCGTATTAAATCTTTGTGACCTTAGAATTCAATCATGGTCGTCGCGTTAATGTCAATTTATAGAGAAATAAAAATGTTGTCGAAAACTGGGTTTCAAAAACAAGTATTAGGCATAAAAGAACGATATTAGCATTATTTACACTAGATATAGAAAATTTTTATTTTTGAAGGAAAGAGGCATCAAATTAAAACAAATCGAAGAGTTGTATCATATGGTTATACGTACAGAGTGCGGCAACACAAGTTCCTTTTTTCATACATTTTTGAAAGGCAAAAAAGGAAGTTATACTGATGCCCCCTGTACTGCCAACAATTCAAACAAAGTTACAGCGTAGACAAGGCGATTGTTACGGTGAGACTCCGTAAAGAGACGTCACACCGAAAAGACACCATGTCGAGTGTAACTGTTAGCACAGTCAGCTCTACATGGCAAATAGAGGCAGCGGATCTCGTGCAGATTAAGGCAACAAAAAAAAGAAATGGTAACGCATGCATTTTGTAAGGCCGGTTGCACGGTAAGCCGGCCTCTACCGAAATTTCTTCTTTCTACGGAACGCATTTCACACCGCAAAGAATGCGCATCAGCAGCGATGGAACAGAATACTTCATCGTGACGCGTAATCGAAAAGGATACACACAGACACACACACTAAAGCGGTATCGAAATTAATTATTATAAATGCTACTCTTGCAACGTATATATCTTTTCTACAGAATATCAGCAGTAACATCTCTACTACAAAATGCAATAGCTATTTTTGCAGCAATTACGAAACATTGCAATAAACGCTGCCATAGAATGAGTAACTAAAATACAACAAAGAGATGATTTTTTTTCAGTTACGTGAAATGATTCATAACCGCACATTAAATTAATGAATCAAATGAAATTTTTTTGCTTTAAATCGCTTGTGATCAATTTGTAAAAGTGCCTTTCCGAGTTCACCGTAAGTTCCATGCCGTCAGATTTCCTTCATGCGGACTTTGGAATCAAAAGCCAGGCCAGTAAAATCGTTGTTCCACTACGTTTACTGACTGGACAGAGTAGATAACTTCTTTTCGCTATGACATCTTTGAGAATCTCTCAGTGAACCAACAGTTGATCGCGGTAAACCGAAATAAATAAGGCACCATTGCGTGCGTCACATTCGTTTAATTCTGAATTGCTAGGCAACAATACATGATGTAGGTAAGAAGTTTTGACAACACCCAGTTCCATTTCCTTAGTCGTTGCGCGGTAAAAATTTGTTTGATGTTTGAAATGAAGGGAAAGTGTGGATGGGGGGAAGGGGGAGAAACGTAAATGGAGTGCCTTCGTGCAAAAGGTAACAAGCAATCAGCGTCAGCCAATCCTGTAGCACGTACCAGTATTGTGGATACAATTGTGTAGTATGCCACTGTGCAATATGCCAAACACTGTGCAGTATGCCACTGTGGAGTATGTCACTATGGAGTATGCCAAACACTGTGGAGTAAAACATTGCGGAGGATGACAAAGTGGCGGATAGCAGCGTGGCGGATAACAGAGTTCTGAATAACGTCGTAATGGATAATAAATTAGTGGATAGCATGGTGGAAAAAATTAGGGTGGATAGGAGTAAAGCAGCAGTTGCTGCGGGACAGACGAGGAGACAGAGGGGAGCTGGTGGTCCCAATGCTCGTGTCGTGAAGTTGCTGCTCTCCTCAACAGGAGCTGTGCTCCGATCGAAGAGTCCCTGGGGAAATAACCAATGGAAATTGAGGAAGCAGCGAGTATTGAAGGTGGAAAAACTGGCGAGAAATTCGTAAGCTTGGAGCTGTTGCGTTGGAAAGCAATCGACCCTTCTTCCCAGGCGGTATGACTACTGTAGGCAGAGGGCAAGTTTAATTATTTCTTAGAGGATAATACGAATGCACTTTTTAGGCGTGATTCATGATAGTATTATAAGACAATGCAATTCAACGCTTAAAATACTTTATGCAAATTAAACAACGTAATGCCATTACACCTATATTTTTCACAGAACTATTTTCAAGCCAATATTTACATAGAAAAAGAAACCGAAAAGATCCTCATGTGGTGGCAAAAAACTGTGTAACTTCTTAGGTTAGAAAATGAGGAAAAACGTCAGAGATAGAAAACAGTAAAAAGAATCGTGTCAGTCAGGACTAAATAATTTACTCAAGGAGCTCTAGAAGAGCCATTGGGGAATATTCCTTAAAGAATCTAGAATTTCACTTGAACTTTGTTTGCAGTCGGATTGCAGAATCAGCAAAAAATGCGAAGACTGCAGCAATAGGTCAACACATTTCTTCATGGAGAGAAATTTGCTGCAAAGAATTCGTAAACCAAGACATCTGACGTAGAGAATGAAGCACCAGAGGACAGGTAATTTTTGCCACGTTCATTTACCACAAAACATGAAGTTGACCTCAAAATTATCGCACTTAATATTGAGTAACAACTTCGGCACCACAAACGTCAGGTTTGAAAGCCATCAACTGAGCTGGAACAATGGAAGTCGCACTAAAATGTTCCCTTTCAGCGTCTGCCAGTTTTGTGTCGACATGAATGCGCTGTTTTGTGAAGATAACGAAACCCTCTTTGAACGAACACAGTTACCTCGAGCTGCACTGACAGTGACACCGGCACTCCGTTCTACACGGACACCGGCACTCCGTTCTACACGGCACCGGCACTCCGTTCTACACGGACACCGGCANGTCTGTTGGTGGCTTGGTGTGCCTGTTGGTGGCTTGGTGTGCCTGTTGGTGGCTTGGTGTGCCTGTTGGTGGTTTGGTGTGCCTGTTGGTGATTTGGTGTGCCTGTTGGTGTGACGGTTAGTAATTTAAGTGATTTGTGTCGGTCTATCGTTGTCAGTAATATTTAAGAGTGGCTCGTTTTATTGCACTAACTGGGTCACCATCACAGGCTCGTTGTTATTCTGTCTTTCACATTTTGACTCCGTGAAATGGGGAAAGAAAATGATTCATCCATCTCACGACTACCTTCTTTCTTGCACTTGTCACATTTTCTTATTTTTACGTTATTTGTGAAGGTTGTGAGACAGGTGGACTTGACCGGACTTGATATTAATGGTGAAATAGATTTTCTGCGTAGATTCAAACGCATTTGAAGCAACGTCAAGGTCAGAACAATAATAAAAACACTGTTAATAAAGATTGTCTAGAAGAATATGAAGCTGCATATCAATGCTTTTCCCATAATCTATGCCATTCTATGATATAGCCACTGCTACCTCTGTGTGACAATGCTAAAAATATAAGATTTAGTGAAACTCCCAAGAATGAGCGAAGGAGCGTCTACCACACGGATGTGCTTATGCATTCTACCCATGAATTCTGCCGACTTCTTAAGAGTACAATTGGACACCATTACGCATGCATGGGAGTAATTAGCTTTTGCATTTTTATTGCCCGTTTGACAGGGTTTTTTACTATACACCTAGACAAGCCAGTTCTTGCAGCTTCTTATCTCCTTACAGGCAGAACCTTCTGCAACACTCATAAGCAAACACTATTTTTGGAGCTTCCTCGTTCATTGCAGCACTGTGTCCATCACTCGTGGACTTGCTCTCCTTCTAGCATATTCTGCTGCAGCACTTGCAGACACACTACTCCTGCAACTTACTGTCTCCTTATAACACATTCTACTACACTTGTGGACAACCTTCTTCTGCAATTTTCTCTTTTTCGGAAGCACATTCCGCGACAGCACTCACAAACTAACTATTATAACTTTCTCTTTTCTTGAAGCACATTCTGCAGCAACATTTTGCAACATTTCCCGTTCTACAACTTTTTTTGCAGCTTTCCATCTCTGCTGACTACCCACTGCCTTCTGCAATACGCATGACACGTGCAATTCCTGCTACATCTTGCGCCTGACACGGAGCACGAACACATCTAATTTGTATAACTTCGTACTCGCGTCAGCACGCTTCCTGCGGCACGCACAATCTCTCTCCAAGTCGTGGCCTTAGCGCTAAGTAAACGTTGGCTCCAGCCATGACTCAATTCTCGACATCAAACCACTTGTATCTCGCACCGGAATGGGAATGGGAATGACATTCTCCCTCATAACCTGGGACCCTCGCTATATTCTGGAATATAAGAGCTGGTCTGCGTTCTGACGCGGCGCCTGGGAATGAAGTTCTGCTCGTGGTGATGCGGTCAACAAGCTCGGCGTCTCAGAGTAATCATTTTGAGCCTGCTTTCTCCTACATTTATTTTGTGTTACTTCTATAGTTTATTTGTTGAGGTTGGATGTGACCACTAGTATTTGTGACAGACAAGAAAGAATGAGAGTTAGGAACAAGTAGTTTGCGTTTGAGAGTAGCCAATATCGATGTCGATTTCGGACTCGTGATCTTGCTAGTGCAGTTAGAGTTTTTTGTCGTCTACTTGGCTCATTCTTTACTTTTTTCATTTGTTTCTAGTCTCCGCAATTGTTTTGAAAATTATTTGATTGTAATTTCTTTTACCTAAGTCGACTCTAACATGTTAAGCCTAGATTTATACTGAGCGAGGAAATTACACTTGGAGTTTCTATTATTAGAACATGTTACTCTAATTTTGATTTTTTGTAACATTATTTATATTGGTGACGGTTTTATCGAAGTGCTTAATTTTCTGGCTCTTCTAAAAAGTTGGTATAATGACGACAAAATATTTGTATTCATGGTAGCTCCTGGCAGCACATCAGTTTCATGTTCACAGACATTACGACAAACTGTGATGAAATGGAGTAATGATCAGGCAACTGCTTGGTTGTGCCCTTCTAAACAGTCGAGTTTTCAACATTTCATTTAGTCAACTTAGCTAACTTTTAGTGTTCACAGATGAGTTTTTCTTTCTTGTTTAGTGCGTTCATGACTTACATGGCGTCTCTGTTATGCTAATATGCAGGTGCTGGGTGCCTAAAAATATTCAGTCACAGCTAGTAGCGCTAATTGCCAATCACATTACAGAACTTTGTGTTGCACGTTTTTCCGCTGCATGTCGTGACAATTTTGTGTACATGCCCATAAAAATGTTGTTCCAGCGGTGCCCACGCCAGCCAAGCCACCCAGCTTATGGCTCAATGTTCACAGTGAACTTTCAATGCCTCTGACAAAATTGAACATCAGAATAATTCTTCCATATCTGTCTGACTTGCACGCTTTCCGAATAACGTTTTTCTGAGACAAAATTTTTTATGGAAATAAGGGTTTTACATTTTCGAGTACTTTCCAATAAAAAGGCGGACTGGAGGCCTACAAATTTACAGCTGGGAAGGTCACTGTGATTTTCCTAAACTGGTTAGTCGTATATATTGCAGAACGGAGTGCCGGTGTCCGTGTAGAACGGAGTGCCGGTGTCCGTGTAGAACGGAGTGCCGGTGTCCGTGTAGAACGGAGTGCCGGTGTCCGTGTA
>VCRD01001274.1:39150-57465 GCA_006783055.1 Trinorchestia longiramus
ATGCTACAAGAAGAGAGGAAGTTGCAGCAGCAAGTCCACGAGTGCTGCACACAGTGCTGCAATGAACGAGGAAGCTCCAAAAATAGTGTTTGCTTATGAGTGTTGCAGAAGGTTCTGCCTGTAAGGAGATAAGAAGCTGCAAGAACTAGCTTGTCTAGGTGTAAGGTAAAAAAAAACCTGTCAAACGGGCAATAAAAATGCAAAAGCTAATTACTCCCATGCATGCGTAATGGTGTCCAATTGTGCTCTTAAGAAGTCAGCAGAATTCATGGGTAGAATGCATAAGCACATCCGTGTGGTAGACGCTCCTTCGCTCATTCTTGTGAGTTTCACCAAATCTTATATTTTTAGCATCCGTCACACAGAGGTAGCAGTGGCTATACCATTGAATGGCATAGATTATGGGAAAAGCATTGATATGCAGTTTCATATTCTTCTAGACAATCTTTACTACCAGTGTTTTTATTATTGTTCTGCCCTTGACGTTGCTTCAAATGCGTTTGAATCTACGAAGAAAATTTATTTCACCATTAATATCAAGTCCGGTCAAGTCCACCTGTCTCACAACCTTCACAAATAACGTAAAAATAAGAAAACGTGACAAGTGCAAGAAAAAAGGTAATCTTGAGATGGATGAATCATTTTTCTTTCCCTATTTCACGGAGTCAAAATGGGAAAGACAGAATAACAACGAGCCTGTGATGGTGGGACAGTTAGTGCAATAAAACGAGCCACTCTTAAATATTACTGACAACGATAGACCGACACAAATCACTTAAATTACTAACCGTCATACGAACAGGAACACCAAGCCACCAACAGACACCAAATCACCAACAGGCACACCAAATCACCAACAGACACACCAAATCACCAACAGGCACACTAAATCACAAAACTAAATCACCAGCAGGCACACTAAATCCCCAACAGGCACACTAAATCACCAACAGGCACACCAAGCTACTAACAGACAATAAATCACTAACAGGCACACCAAGCCACTAACAGACAATAAGTCACTAACAGGCACACCAAGCCACTAACAGACACTACACACTGACCGTCAACCAGGATACACAAACGTGTCCCACTGAACAGTGAATGGATTCCAAGGGTCAAGCACATAACGGCGACGATCAGAGGGCCTTGCACCAGAGTTTACTCACAGGTAAGAGAACATCTTACACAAGAAAAAATTTCAGCGCTGTATTCAGCTTTTTAAATATTTATCACGACACAAGTGACTATGAAAGACTGCATTGCATAAATTTGGTAGCATCGAATTTCTTACCAATGAAAACCCACAAGATTCAGAATTTAAAACAATACGAAATAATACAACGACTGATTAGCAAATCATTGAATAGGAATATGGGAGAGGAAACATTTTAAAAAGAACTGGAAGAATAATCCAGCTGAGCATGCAAGTTTTCTGGTCCATTTGGAGCTCGATGTGCAGCGGAATCCTAAGTCAACAAAGTGCTATTCAATGCCTAATGGACCGGCGAGCATCACAATCGATATCACTCTGCCAGGGAACCACCATGAACGTTTAATTTCAAGCATCACAAAAACGCCCCAAATAATTTTATCTTTAGGTTGAATCATGATGTTCGGAAACGGCATGTTACATGACCATTGTCAGCTTTCAAGAAGAGGCTCTAGTTTCAAAACGAAAACAAATTAATTTAATTAGACACAAATACAGGGTGTCTCAAAAAAATGTACTCACACTTCGAATGACGAGAGATCCTTTATTTATGAACATACAGTGAAATAGAATAGCTTCGAATACAGAAGACAAATGTGATTAAAGAATCATGTCCGCAAATGTTCAAATTGATGACCATTATTGTCCAGACAACGCTGATAACGGTTGTCTCTACTGATGTGTATACATGAGACGGTTAAAGGGTGAGTACATTTTTTTGAGACACCCTGTAGATATTATATGTAATTCCAAGTCATCATTCGTTTCAATGGAGGATAAAGCTTGACCAATCATTAAGTCTCTGGTATTGAAACGTAGACAACGCGCGCCACATATACTAAAAATTATAAAAATATGTTTCAACATCAGAGAACAATAATTGTTTGGAAGTAAAAATTACACACCCAGAACCATATTTTTTCATCTCAGAGGAATGAATGACGTCAACAAAGCTAAATTTTCCGCACTTCAGAGTGATATCGTTTAAATTGTTGGCGACAAATAACTCGCTAAATATTTATTGCCTCAATTACAAATTCAAAAGGAAAGGCTCCTTCTAGACAACGACCATGAAGAGTTTTCGCATTAAATGTAATTAAATGTCAGTATCTAACTAATAGTTAAATTAGCACAGGTATTCGAGTGCTACAAAACTTAGTCTTCTAAGTACACTGATACATTTTCAGTCGCATTTACCTCTCCGTTCCCCATAACATATCTTACGTACTGAACAATTGTGCTCTTTAGAGAGGCCATTCGTCACGTTCTTTCTTCTTCCCTAATCTGTTCAGGGAGTGAATATTCATACCTCGTTTCCATTTTTTTCGGCAAATCCTTGCGCTCAAACTTACAAAACCTTGAAGGCTGCGTGAGTATTAAGATAGACAATTTTGCCAGATCCAGCATGCGTGCTTTGCTGTGACCACCTTAGAGCGGCTGTTACGGCAGGTAAGAGCGTGTCGTTCCACCGCATCATTAGATCTACCATTCCCAGCACGGCCAGTGTAGAGGCTAGTGGCCAAAGATAAAGCCCCTCAATAATGCTGGCCTCAACTTAAAGGATTAAATACTATTAGAATTAAGCTGACGAGGCTGTGCTCCGGCCCGATAGGAGGAGGCCACGAGGCATATTATTACACTCTTATTACACTACGAGCTACTGTTGCTGTGGCTTCATTACCATAAAAAACTGATATATTGAGAGAAAGTGCTATCTTACGTCTGAATGAATTGAAGATGCATTAATTTCGTTAAAACCGGCATATGGAAAGCTTGTTTTCTATCCGTCAATTCTAAGACAACGTGACTCTTGTGGCGCCGAATTGAAGAATTGTAATGCTGCAGTTGAAAAACTGATATCAAGTATGATATTATTAACCCAGTGACTAGTGGGAGAACCTAAGCAGAAAAACCTGAGTACTCAGCAGTTATTGAGAACAATCAAATGAACCATTATATTGAAATGTAAAATTTCGTAAAAGAATAGAACATAGTCCCCGTGAGCAAGAAGGAAGTCATGACTGTAATGGAGCTGGAAACTCAGTCATTTGGTTGGGTGGCAAAGGAACGAGGTATTCCACGAGGAACGTAATGTACACCTCATTGCAGAGTAAATTTCTTTCAATTTAATTCTCCCCATCGTATGCCACTCACAGAGGGCATGGAAAATAATTAAAATTATACTTAGATCATTGGCAGCAGGAACGTCATACCGGTTGTCTCTGACACAGGACATGTTAATGTTGTACAAACAGCAACAACTTAAAAACATTGGCATTGAGGTTCAGTAGCAGTCAAGTCATGAAATTATAATTTAACCGGTAGAGGGTTAACATACGATGTAATTAATAATTTCGAATCTTAACATACATATTAGAACTTTAATCAGAAATGAATACTTGCTTTAATTATTCAAACTGAATAGCTCCCCGTATAAAATACCTAGCGTTGTTTCTTGTACCTTCATCAATCTGCAATAAATTTTCCGCTGTTAAATTTTTACAGTAAAATTCCTGACGAGTGAAAAATTCCTGACGAGGAAAAATTCCTGACGAGGAAAAATTCCTGACGAGGAAAAATTCCTGACGAGGAAAAATTCCTGACGAGGAAAAATTCCTGACGAGGAAAAATTCCTGACGAGGAAAAATTCCTGACGAGTGAAGAGTGAAAGAGTGCACTCGCTAATTCGTATTCGTAAACTTCCAAATACAATATTTAAGTTGAAAAGCGTTAAATGTAAACTTTGTATTTACCTCCATTCGATTACGATGTTTGCATTTCAGCACACTCAAACACACATTTGCAATGCCATACTTGAACCAAATGTTTCATTAATGTCGCATAAAAATTGATATCTACTCCTTCACTAAACTTGTGTTCCTTTCCTCTTTATATCAAGCACACGTTTGATTTGCTCTTGCTCTATCTTTATTCTCTAATTCAGTACATTTTCACTAATTAATCACTGTAACAGCGAAGCAAGGCCGAGTGTTCTTCGTTACTTGTGGTCCGCATTTAAAGATACCTCTCAATGCAAGAATGGTTGCGCTTCAATATAACGAAAAAATCCATGTAAAATAGAATAAAGTAACTGGAACAAGAAGAGTGGTCCATTCTTGGGTTGCTATCCAAGTCCCATGCTGTCTAAGGTTAAGGCATTAATCACACTCATGCACCTCAATGACCCACATGCACTTCAACCACACACATGCACCAGGAGTAAGGTAGGATAGGTGATGAAAACAGTCATAAAAAGGCCACATCCCTAGTCAGCTATTAACTGATGACTCTGACATAGGCAACCAATACGTAATCCAATTCCCTGTCAGCAGTGTACTTACAATTTTCCAGTAGTAAGAAGCGTTAATTCCTCGCCACATTTGACTAATGAGATATCATTACTGGCATTCAACAGTTAACGCTTTATATTCGCTGCATAGTAAATCAAATTCTGATTTTATTCAAATGTTTTCGCCAATTCAGCGTCCACAAATTCTTCTAATAAAGAGCAAAGCTCTATGCGTTCAATCTGCATCGACTATTGTGGCATTGGGGTGAAACGACTGTGATTGCAGCATTTGTACCATTATTCTAAATTACAGTATTGTCATAAACGTAAAAGTATCTAGCACGTGAATATTTCACAATTTTATTTGGACGAGACCGAAAACGTGCACCGTTCGTCAAAGTGGAACAGGAAACATAATTAGGAAACCCAACAAAAGCATTTCAGCACAAAGGAGTGTAGAACTTTCCGGGAGTTCTAACGCAAGTTAACGCTCCAAGACAACACAGTTGGAAGGAAAAATGACATTTTGTAGCAGTTGGCAATGTTATAACAAATTTCAGCCACTAGGATTAATTCCATACCCTGATTGCAACAAAACTTGCATTTTTTCTTAACCCTTTCGCTACCGTTGTGTTAATATGTCCCAAAAAAACTATAAAAATCATTCCCTTTAGTCCGATATTCTAATGTTTCGTTCAAAATTACGGCAAAATTACATAAAGATTAGTAAAGATAAGTGGTAATTTACGCAATATTTTGATCAGTATGAAAATAATTTGATCGTGAAAGGGTTAAACAAGATATATTACTTGAACCACCTCCTCCTTTCTCTCTCTTTCTTTCTGAGTCTACGTACGGATGTTCTGCAAAGAAATTCAATCCCTTTTTAACTAGAATCTTATTGACTGGGAGTGAAGTTGCGTTATAAAGAGGACATTGGTTAACCCTTTCGCTACCGTTGGGTTAATATGTCCCAAACAAACTTTAAAAATCACTCCTTTTAGTCCCCTATTCTGTATGTTTCGTTCAAAATTACGGCAAAATTGCATCGAGATTAGTAAAAATAAGTTGTAATTTACGCAATATTTTAATCAGTATGAAAATAATTTGATCGCGAAAGGGTTAGAAGGGTCTTTTAAAACATAGCACACTACTTTATTAACACGTTTCCTGTGCTTCACTAATGGGTCCCACTGTATTTTTTGCTGCGATGTGATCCACCGAATATACCGTTGACAAAAATATACATATTTCTATTTATGAAAAAATACGAGTTTATACTCCGTAAGTGTTTCTTTAGCTATGTAGCATAGTTTTCAAAAAGTAAATTATTGACTTTCTACCAAGAGGTCGTCGCAGGAAACATTGAATTTCTACTAAATTGATGTCATGTAATGATGGTCACACACGGCTTACAAACACTCGCACGAGTATGAAGTCATCTCGTGCTCTTTGCAATAAAAAACGTGCCATACAACATCAAAAAATTGCATATATGACGAAAAAATACTATATATTGATACATCGGAAAGCAAATCACCATACGAATAGTTGAGAGAAACTTTTTAGTTAGTGTATACAGGAGATGACGAGTCAAACGCTAACTTTCTGGACATTTAGAGAAGACACGGTCAAAGGTTTTGACAGGACCTGGAATTTTCATTGTAGCCTTACCCAAACGCTATTGGAAATGCGGTATTTCATTTGAGAAGTAAGCTCTGGCTATCAAAGAGAAGACAAGTTAGAAAGCCGTAAGTGCGACACAAACTCTTGGGTGAAATGCAGCGAAAGACACAAATTTCATCGTTGGTCTGCTTCACAAAAAAGTTCAGGAATACATCAAAATAACGTTTTGGTGGAAAAATACATATTTTAACTTACATACCATGCTAAACATATTGAATACGATTAAGGTATATCACGCACGTGGATATGTTCAGCCAATTTGTAGTAGGCGCCGGTTTGCAGTATATGCAGTCCGTCGGCATCTCACCTCTCTATATGCTATTTGTAACCAAAATACATCACGCTATACAAATACAAACTCATTCGGCTACAAAGCAACCAATATGAAACGTCAAGGAGCAAACTTCTTATCACATATCTTAAAACATAACTCTGTTAAGCATAAAATATATTCACGACTTCGACCGACCCTGTCAACCTAAAAAATTTGCATGCATTGGATGTCAGAATTGTGATGTTGTAGCTCTTATTTCTACGCAGAGCGCGAGCTGAAGAAGGTAGGACGCGTCTCCACCCCATCAGCTGCAAATAGAAAGAACAGAAGACACATGCTCAGGGTTTGTTTACGGAAAAGAAGCAGCGCCACTTGAGTAGAATAAACAAAGTCTTTGTAGCAACAATAAAAGTCCGACGTGGGAGACCCGAAATCTTGACTTTGCTACGAAATTTCATAGGAATGTTGAAGATTTCCTTATAGAAAATGATAAATCAATTCATCATATATTTTCTTGATGCTTGACAAAAGCGTTCAATAAATAATCAAAACTACAATATTTCCTTAAAGTGAAATTTAAACACAATGTACTTAGAAATCCATTTCAAGTTTTTTTTCTCATTCAATAACTACTGATTGAGCAATTTATATTTTCCCCTCATTCGAAATTGATTTCAGTTTAAGAAAGAAAAAAACAGGAGGCCACCAGTTTCACCCCCTAGCAATGTCATGAGCAAGAGCAAATCAATAAATATCAGACTGAGAAGATCAGACACAAATTTTAAGACCTGATAATCAGAGACGCGAAGAAAACATCAGTCGACCATCCCATGAACGCATCCTACAAGCAGCCAACAACTCGTTATCTTTTTACTGTCAAGGAAGTGACGGCAACTCGTTATCTTTTTACTGCCAAGCAGGCAACAACTCGTTGTTTTTACTGTCAAGCAAGTGACGGCAATTCGTTATCTTTTTACTATTAGGCAAGTGACGGTAACACGTTATCTTTTTACTGTCAAGCAAGTGACGGCAACTGGTCATTTTTTCTCAACAAGCAAAAAATTTGGGACTTTTGATTTTAAAGAAAAGGTCTTTATTTATGATACGCTTAATTAAAACTACTAAGTGAAATGGACGAAACGCCTAGAAAAATTTAAATAACTTCTTCAAAATACTTACCTCTCTTCGCAGGTCGTTAACTTCAGAGGAAAATAAACTCCGTCATTTTCTGTCTAATGAATATTTTATTCAGTGTATAAACACCGCATGACCAATGACGGCGACAATCACATTAAAACCCTGTGGCTATTTATTACCAATTGCTCCACAAACGAGCGTACATTATTTGTGCCTGCTAGTAGGCGCAGTTCAGTTACAGCCAAAAAGTAGAAGCAGCGGCACCTCGAAGAGACGAAAGAGAGAAACGAGAAGTTAATTTAGTGAACACATGTACGTACTCTTGTGGGGTAGATGGGCTGCACTGTACGCCTGACACTGTCATGAAAGACACAGAAATTATTATTGCCATTGTATTCCTAGTTTAACTACCGCAGCAAAGACACAGAAATAAGGGCTAATAATTAAACCCACAATAGATTCTTGCGATCCAAAGTCTACTTTTGCGACACATGATGAACTTTTGTACCCCAAAATAGACTCCTGTAGCCCACAATAAACTCCTGCAACCCACAATAGGCTCGTGAAACATTCACTGCTAATTCCACTATAAGTATCTACGGCCACAGCAGATGACTGTTTATTCTCCAGTATATCCTTACGAAGACGCGCAGTCAGCTTTCCCCCACCCGAGCACAGTACAGGAATCCTACTTTCCCCTCGTGATAAGTTACGCTTCAAAATATGCAAAAGAATAATTCCATTCATCTGGGATGAAAATCCATTCATTTGGGAGAAAACGCTCGTCCAATAACAAAGAAAGAAATTTATTGTTTGATGCCCTATATTCGAAAGGTAGAAATTAAACTTGAAAATAAACCCGTAGACCATAAAAATGCGGTGATGACTACTAAACACGGTCAATCATCAACATCTGGACCTTCAAAAATCCGTTGTTGGATTTCAACCTTCTCAATTCCTTTCATCTCTTCGGCCAATACGTCCTTCTAATTAGACAGGACACCCAAGCTACAAAACGAAAAAATAATTTATCTTTGCTCTAGTTAACGAAGTACCCAAGCTTCAAAAGCAACGTAAATTTTATTAAACGAGTCCCAAACAAAAGGCATCGCTCGGCGTAACCACTGTACTGTTGCGTACACCAAAACCGGGAATATGTATTTTGATACCGCGTACTAACTAGTGAATACGCGTGGTAAATAGGATACCTACGATCTAGCATGACTCGGGTGATCACATTTGAAACAAAACAGTTCCCATGGAAATTCCACGGTTTATATTTGACGAATTTGAAATTATCATCAAGACGATTGTATTAAAGATTTACGACGAATTATTGTGTTGCAAGTAAGTGAATATTTTTCATGAATACATACAAAACTTCCATTCTGTATTTTATCTACCGATAACATGTCAGTGTAGAAGAAGAAGGCTGATAACAGGAAAAATGGCGTATTTTATAGTAATCTCGCGCCTTTCATATCCACAGTACAACGCTTATAATACATGCACATCCGTCCTGATATCAGTTCAATAATTTTTCTTAGGTAATAGATATGAAGCAATGAGACGGACACTTACGGATAGAAAGAGATTGAGAGAGATGGAGATACAGTCTATTATACATCTAAACTAGTGAACACACACGTGAAAATTCACATGTTTTTTACTGAATTCTTTTGTTTGATTTGCCAGTGGACGCTGGTTTTGCGAAAGAGTTTTCAGACTGAAGGATGTGCCTTTGGTATCCACAATACAATGCTTACAAACCTTTCGAATTACCTCCTATCTAAATCCTTAAGAGCGTGACAGAAGGACAGGCTAAGCAAGCAAGCAACAAACTTTATTATAATACAGTGGAATGGTCTTCTTAAACTTGATATAACAACTCTTTCAGAGTTTCAGTTTACTCATGTAGGCCCACACTATATGGGGAATGTGAAATGAGGGGCTATTTCAAAATCCCACAAAACAAATAGGTCGTATTAGAGGTCTTGAACTCCCAGATCACTGAACGGTAAGCAATAAATTATTCCACACGAGCTGTCTATAAAATATATATTTAACGAGCGAAAATGTTTTCTATCAGAGTCGAAAAGGAAACTTCTTGGGCGTGACAATCAACCTCATATTACTAGACTAGATTAGTACCCGTGGAAATACTACTGTTTAAAAGTGATAAAATTAAGGATCTATAAAATAAAATACATTTTTTAGGTTTACATGGAAAATAATTAAATACTAGACAGTTCCCGTGGAAATTCCAAGATTTAGATTTGATTAATTTGAAATTATTATAAAGATGAACGTATTAAAGATTTATGACGAATTATTGTATTTTGAATGAAATTTTTTAATAATGTATACAGGACTACCATACTGTATCTTATCTAATAATAACATTGCCCAGATGGTACCCGTTGAAATTTCTTGGTTTAAAAGTGATGAAATTAAGGATCTATGAAATAAAATGCCTTTTTCAGTTTTACTTGTGGTACCATCTGAATCAGAATATTTTTCTTGAATATACCCAGAACTTTCATTTTGTATCTTACCTAATGATAACATGGCCGTGTAGGAGAAGAAAGTTAATAACGGATCAAATGGCGAGTTTTATAGTGATCCGATGCCTTTGGTATACACAATACAATGCTTGTAATACATGCATACCCGTTCTGATTTCAGTTCAATAATTTTTCATCAGTGATAGATAGAAAATAATGGGCCAGACACACACAGATACAAGATGGATATACATAGTCGATTATATATGTAGATATATGTAACGGGAATGCTCCGTTCAATAATTGAGCAGTTTCTTCAATACTACGTTCATTGTAAATGTTGTCTCATTGTTAGGGAAAAGTTTTCCGTGATTTTCACGTCCTGTTATTGCGTTTATTATGAATGTATACACAACTTCCGTTATATATCTTATCTACCAATAATATGGCCGTGGAAATTTCACGGTTTTAATGAAATAAAAGTAATGATCTATGAAATAAAATACACTTCTCACTTTTATGAATGAATGAATTCATTATACATATTTAATAAAATAACGGGAATAAAAGTCAAAGTAGTTATTTACTTTAGATTCTGATTTCAGTTAAATTATTTTTCTTCAGTAATAGATTGGAACGAATGGGACGGACATACACAGATAGAGATTCAGATACACTGTATATTACATACATAAGTAGACTAGTAGACCCGCTCATGCAAAATTCACGTGTTTTTAATGAATGTGTTTAATTCACTAGCCAGTCGACGCCGCCTTTCCGAAGAAATTTCTATATTGAGGAGGAATACCGGTAACGAAAAAATACGTATTTTTTTAGTAATCCGGCCCCTTCGTTCTACACAATACAATGTTATCAACTATACATGTATACCTGTTCCATTGAGAAGTTGATACTTGGCCTAAAGCAAACACTTTATTTCAGCTCTTTAATAAATTTCACGTGTCTAATTCAGCAGAGGACAGGAAATATATATATATATATATATATATATATATATATATAACTTTTATTATAGAGAATAGAATATGGCAACAGGTCCATTCTTCGGTTGCTACCGCAGTCCCATGCCGTCTAAAATGACACCCGAGTTCTTGCCATGCCTTGAATCAGTCCTTTTATAATACTGAGGGGGTTTCTTATCAATACATATGTACTTGTCAAGACGATTCTTGAATGTGTTCCAAGTGCC
Organism: Trinorchestia longiramus; assembly: GCA_006783055.1. NCBI lineage: Eukaryota > Metazoa > Arthropoda > Malacostraca > Amphipoda > Talitridae > Trinorchestia > Trinorchestia longiramus. Next base: position 50,464 of record VCRD01001274.1, read on the forward strand.
AGCAGCAACGATGTTTCTGGACAGCTGGTTTCAGGTTCCGGCAATTTTAACTAGAAAGGAGTTCAGAGCCTCAGGTGTCTTTTAGTTTTTTATTATTAGTTTTGGCCGTTATTTCTGGTTCGCACGTCATCGTCTGTGGACCAAAGCCCTTCTAGAGTAATACTCGTATCGTTAAAACCATTGAGATATTTATAGATCTTGATGAGTTGTCTTCGCAGTATTTTTTGGTTTAGGGATAAGAGTTCAAGTTGCTGAAGACGCATCTCGTAACTCAGATTGCTGAGTTGAAGGACAATTTTCGTTGCTTCACGATAAATTCTCTCCATTTTGTTAACATCTCGTCCTAGGGCAGGAGACCAGAGTTGCACCACATACTCCAGATGCAGCCAGACTAGCGCTTTATAAAGCAATACCATTATGTTCCAAGACTTGTAGACGTATTTCAAGTTCCTTGTGATGAAACCAACGATCCTGCTCGCATTTCTGATGCTTTTTTTCTTACTTCTTTCTTGTGCTTAAGATTCTTAAGGATAATGATGCCAAGATCTTTTTGTTGCTGAACAGCTTCAACAAGCATGTCATTCATGGTGTGTTGCACATACTGTTTCTTAGCACTAACGTAATTTAGGTAACTTAGGTAGGAAGTCGATTGACTCGTTTCACACCGGAAATACAAATCTCTCCACGTGAACAAAATACTGGAAACTTCCATCAACATTTATTGCTGCTGATTGTAAATTGAGCGACTAAATCACTCTGAGGTAAAAGTTCAAACACCAAGAATTGAAGACGAAAGTAGATGTTATACATACAGGGAGCGGCAACATATATTCCTTTTTCAAAACAAAGCGTTTTAAAAACAGTAATTTATGCTGCTGCCTCCTGTTTAAACAAACAAAAATAGGGAAATACAATATAAATACAACAGGTACAGAGAAGTTGAGAAACTAAAGAAATACGGTAAAAACGCATAATGACATAACAGTGGGTGGTGCACATGAACTCAACTGACTGTAGAGCGAGTGATTGTTTAAAAATTACGAAAGGCATTTGTGGAATATGTATGGTTCGGTAATTCAAAACTCGCCAGCCTACTTCCCAAAAGAGAGGATTAGAGTAAAAAAGATGAGGCTTTATATTACATACATAAACAGGCTGGAGACTCCTGCAACAATCACTGATGATTCTTTTTTCACTAGCCAAGGACGCCATTGAGGAATGCTAACATTTCTTTAGGTGTACTGACATAAGCAAGCGTCATCATCTTCCCAGCCCCACCTCCCCGAGCGGAGCGTAGGAATCCTACATGTCCTGCAAAGAGTGCCAAGTCTCCCTGATAAACTGAACAATTCTCTTCTGTGCCCCCAGTACGAACACCATCCACACGACCTGTGTTCCACAGCAGTGCAGTGCGCAGTCAACACTCAACTAGCCGAGTCTTTTAAATATCTTGGACTTTGTCAACATAAAATTTGTAGAAGGGAGAATAATTCAAGAAATTTATGATTTACTGCATACGAGGTTAACATCGAGCGAAACAATTCTTAGGCGAGTATTTAGTTACCTCAGAAGTTCTATCTCAGCTCGGTATAAATAAAAACTATGTTTTAAGCCTCTCATAAAACGAAGAGGCTCATAAAATACAACCTGAATATCAAAAACAAGAAGTCTGTTTTATTGAACAACATATTTAATTATTGCCGGAATCTATAGGAGCAATGGATGGAGCAACGGTGACCCCACACGTGCAATACATCAAAGTATTAAAGAAGTGAAACAATGACAATTTATCGATGTATCGATAAGTAAATAATATAAGCGAATACGATGTTCGATAACTTGGAAATAATACAAGAAATGACAACGTTTCTGGATGCCTGGAGAAGAAAATGGAAGAAGACATCCCGAGACGTAAAGTCATTCAGTTTTGTATAATATTAAAGTTTAAATAAATTTGACCCACACACGCGGCGCGCTCCGAGTTTCTCTGACACCCGAGCATCAAAATGGCATAAATCAACAAAGACAGCAATCTGTCATGACCAGTCAGCCGGCGGAGGCAAACTGAGGCTCCCACCGAGCACAGTTGGACCCCACCACACAGCAGGATCGAAATGACATGAAAGTCAAACACAGCACAGGAGGGGCAATATGAAGAAAAAGCGGCAACCCCGCAGAAGATCAACACAGTCCAGATTTTCGCAACCAAGAGATGGACTCTGCACCTCCATCTAGTGCCGTCAAGGATGGCTACTTATAAATTGTGAATTTCTCTATTTGAAATGCAATGCATCAGAATATATAGCGCTAATATCTTACTGTTCTACAAGTGACGTATATAGTTCTTTCTCGTACTTTTTCAAAGTCAGATGAGAGTTAAGTTTTTAGTTTCCCGCATGGGCTGCTGTCATCTTAAAAAAAAATTTCTAACCGCTAGTAAATATACGAGTCTCATTCTGCTGCATTTAGTGATATGATTTAGAATGATTTATGATGATCTGTGAAGTGTTTTGTGAGGACTTGTGGTGATCCGCAGTGATTTATGGTGATTTGTGAGATGATCTATCATAATTTATGGTGATCATGTGATGAACTGATCTGTTTCGTGTAATAACTCAAAAATATAATTTAACTCATGTCAGTGTATTTTGTAGGGTTGGATACAAATGCAGTCCTACGGAGCAGAAACACAATGAAAGTACACAGTGTCCCCAAAAAATATATAAATTTTTATAAGGATGTAGTATGAATACTACTGGTACTAGGAGGCAAGGGCGGATCTCATTCAAAAGAACAAGATCTAAAGTTTTATTTTGTATCCAGAATACGTTGTTACCAACCTTATGCACATCTTATGAATACCAGTAGTATTCAAACTAGAGCCTTTTAAAATGTATACATTTTTGGAGAAACACCCTCTTTGGACATAACATAGGCTGGAACTTCAAAGTTAATTGTACAGGAAGAGTCTCCTAATAATTTATAAATACATTCATAAAATTGAGCTAGATCATTGTGAGGCGACTAGTGAATAGAATATCCTTGCGTGAGAGAGACTCAGTCTACACACTGCTCTTAGAAGCCAGTTAGCACTCCAACCATTTACCACGAGGCAAAGACAGATGCTTGCTACCATCCATTGATCGCTATTTCTCATACCAAAATACAAGCATGTTAAACAGTAGTAAACCCTCCGTTAATATTAAACAAATATTTAATTTTCGCTACTACATAGGCATAGGTGCAGCAGTATAGCTTTAAAAGCAAATATAGTTCTATTTTCAATTCAAGTACTGATTTTAAAGAAGGAAGTAATTTTAGATACAGATATTAATGAATTTGTAGAGTGAAGAACTATTTCTGGAGCGTGTCAGAAGTAATGATTGATGCCAAGTAAGGAAACTGTGAAATGAGCTACAAATACTTCTCACATTTCAGAAATCCAAACATTACTGCACCAAAAGCTGAATAAATATGTAAAAATTCATCGATTGCGCACTCTGGAACAGGCGTAAGAAGTTGGAAGAGCGTGCATAACAGGCATCAGAAGCAGTCCTGTAGAATGGCTCCAAAAAAGGAGGCTGTGCGACGCCAGGGCTGTCAACGGTGACGGTGGGAGGCCTCGTGATGCGCACGCTTCAGGGGAGACGCCGAGGAGGAGAGAGACGTCGAGGAGGGGAAGGAGGTGAAACCAATTCGCTTCGAGGAGCGCCGCTAAGGCGAGGAAATTGAAAACTCGGGAAGCAGAGAGCATGGCCAAGTGAGAACATGAAGAAATCATAAAGAAGCAGGCATTAGCTACACCAACAACAACATACTCAGAAATGTGCTGTACTCGCAGAAAAAACAGGATATTTTTCAACTGAAATCATTAGTCAAGTAACACAGACACACGGGCTGTCGAGTGGTCGTTTCACTCTAAGAGGTTCGTACCTCAGCCACGCAATGAGAAGAAAGAATACAATTTCATCTGAGGGGGAAATGAAGAGCACAGGTCGAGTGGAAGACATGGAATTATTTCTCAAAACACGTACTCGCACGTTTTTATTCACACCCAACACGCGATTGCATATTCCTTCAAAAAAACTCACAGGAACACTCAGTACTTTTTCTTGCAATTGTTCTCATTTCAACGAAAATTCCCACAAGCTTTTTCAATTCACGCAACGAATTGCACAACAATAAAATTTTCGAAATAGTTCGTTCTGAATAAAACATAGCACGGTCATCCCATAAATAAAATCCAAATTTTGTACCAGGAAAACAAGTGATCATCTTGTATTTTATATCAATTTAATTGCCAAAGTAGTTTCACGATTATCTAAGACTCCTTTCTGTCTACTCCTAATGTTTGCAATCCCACGAGCAAAAAAACTATCAGGTTCGAGGAGAAGAATTCTGATATGCCAGTTTCAACTTCCTCATATGGTTTTTGCGAGTTTACCTACTCAAATTATTTTGTCACCTACAAAATAAATAATAGTCTGCAACAGCAAGGTCGAAGAATTTTTGAACAGATACTTTTAAATCTTCCATTGATGCCACATGGAGCTCGTCAACACACTCATTTGAAAGTCGTGTTCTATCTTTATGTTCCAGGCTGAAATCTCTATGTCTGAAAAGCAGAAAACACGTTCTGCAAGTTCTTTCATTTAGGCACTCAGCACCACAGGAGGAATGAATGTTTCGAGATGCTTCAGCTCTACAACTTCCTTTTATGGACTCGGTAAATTTTAAGTACCTCCAATGCTCCTTAGACACTTTCATGTGTAAATGGATACGACTAATTAAATTTTAATTGCATAAACCCACAAAACAATTAATTACTTTAAATGTATCTAAAAATATAAGAATATTACTGGACACCATTAGCCTTCAAAATATACTATTGCATTTTGAAAAGAAATAGAGTATTACTTGTGAGATAAACCTGACAGATACAAATTTCAGGTAAATTAGAATAGAATCATTATAATTGAGTAGCGATGTTAGTCTTTATCAAGTAACTGAAGTATCACCATAAGCGCTGCAAAATTCCACAATTTTCCCCTGCTAGTTGAGCTCCAACACGTCCAGCAGACCAAGCAAGAACCAAACAAGTGAGTGGATGCAACACGATAAGAAAGCAGGAACCGAGTCCATCAAATTACAGCTTTGTAGGGCATCGAACTCAGACCAAACAAAGCAGAATGAACAAATGGGAGCGTTAAATATCAACAACGCTATCATATACTCTGAACTGTTCACTACAGTGAAGCGGGTAGATCAAGAGGAACACAATTGGCACCAGAGAAAACATGGGTATGAATAATATTCATGAGCTCGCATTAGAAATGGATTTTCGACATATATCTCTTGGAATTTCACAGAATGGAGGCTTAAGTCAAGCTTTGATTTAGAGCTTCTGTTTTCATAAACTGTGTGTTGTATTTACTGAGTTTCGAATTGGAGTTCAATATTTACTGCACAATAATGTCGTAGAAGAACTCTCACACGTATCTGGAGTACATACGTGCACTGGTGCCTTACTTTAAATTATAGATAAAGGGCTACCTTTCAAATCCTTGAATTTTATTCACCTAACAAAGCATTTGCAAAGCATATTTATTATCAATTCACTTCTAAGGAACTGGAGCCATTCTATCAGAATCATGAACAGCCTCAATGAAATTTTAGTGTGTAGAGCGAGACCTCGCTTTAACCCCTCATCACAGTAGAGTTATTCATTACTGAGCTCTACATGAAGCCGAACTCATTCAAAACCCCGGAAGCAAGAGAGCTGTGAAACCTTTTATCTAGTAGAAATCGAATAAATGAGCAATTAAGAAGGATTTTGCCGTGTACAGATTACATTGTATTTATTTATATGAATAATATGAAAACTGAACGTCTTCGAGTTTCCATTCCAGACGGTAGATAAGATCTCTTGATGAACAAAAATGGCCAGGTTCGAAACGAATAGAAAACGTGATGCACTTTTACACCTACACATCAGATCTGTAACGAAGATGACTCATGCTAGTAACGGAAATTTTAAAAACTATGTTTCACCAGGTTAAAAGTGACGAGTCATTGATGGTGAGAGTGGATAAATATGAAAGCTGAACAGATGTAACGTTCGTAACGAAGAAGAGCATTTGAATTTAAACTTATAACACAGATGTGACGGCCATGATCAATATTTAGCGACACGCCATACATTTTTGTGTACAAAATCACATAATTAGACACGTATATGTAATTCTGATAAGTTGAATACCTAGAAACCTCAAAAAAGATATATCCGTTATAACATGTAAATAACACTTCTCACAAGGATTGGAAATTCAAATAGCAGAGTCTATACAGCTGAAACATTGAAATAAGATGTCAAGTTCCGACAAAACCAAGACCAACTCACTAGTTCCTTGGAACTCGACCACACAGCGTCCCGCACCTCGCAGACACGCAGGAAGTCCCTGAACTGAATGCTTTCTGAGAGGATTTATAGAGCATGAAGACTACAGAAAACCCTAACTATGTACACTTGAAACAAGCCGGAGTAACTTTGAGCCAGATCTACAGTAAATAATAAGTAGTAGAAACCTTACGACAAAAATAGAATCGACGTTAAATTTAAACAACTCGTAAGATACATTTGCGAGTTGCACTTCGAAGCTGGAAAATCAGAGTGGACAAAATCCACGAACCAAATGCTGATTTTTTTCGAGGACAGACTAGCAAGCAGCTGAAGTGAAGCATAAATGTTGAAGAAGAGAAACATTCCTCAACAACGGAAACGTCAAATTGAGTTCAATTATGATGAAGCAGAGACAGGACATGACGGTTCTGTAGACGGTAATGAAGGCGGTTGACGCGGGAGGCCTGACGCGGGAGGCCTGACGCGGGAGGCCTGACGCGGGAGGCCTGACGCGGGAGGCCTGACGCGGGAGGCCTGACGCGGGAGGCCTGACGCGGGAGTCCTGACGCGGGAGTCCTGACGCGGGAGTCCTGACGCAGGAG
>VCRD01001274.1:71010-115161 GCA_006783055.1 Trinorchestia longiramus
AAAGATTTACATTCAGCGGGAATAAAAGTGCCCCCAAAATTCGTACTCCCTTTTTACTGTTTTAATATTACTCTCGCTGAAGAAAAACTGACTATCATTTGTATGACTTATGAGTTAAAAAGCACATTTTTTTGGAACACCCCGCATCATCTGGTTCTCATGAATCCATCATTCAGCCGGTAGTAGGGATGGAACCCTGCACGGACCTCGTCCGTCACCCAGGCGGCATACAGCGTCCTTATCCACCAGATCGTCAAGACAGGGAAACTGAATACTCAAGAATTTATACATTTCAATGTCAGCAAGAGAAATCTCAAGTATTGTAATAAATGTTACAGAGAAAATTTTCAACTCCAAATTTGCTTCATATTTTGTGGTTTATTCAACCCAGGTCAGAATATCCAGCAAAGACGTCAGATCTTACAGTGAGATTCATGGACATTTTGTCAGCCCCAGTGGTTCCGATTTCGAATATAGTGTACAAGAATTCTTTCCATTTCCCACCATGTCGACAGGATGTGAAATCTCGAGTAAGCTAATAAAAATTTAAAACCTTAAATTTCAGTTATTTCTGACCACTCCCATGGAAATGTTTCAAACCGAGTTAGAGACCAGTACTGTACAATCTTTTGATTAAGGCATTTTGAGAATTAAGCTCACACCAGGAACTGTGAACTCGTTTTCGTGTAGCTTTGAAGGGGTTGCCGGAGCCTATTTGAGGGCGAGGACTAAACAAAAGCGCAGTACGCACCACCTTGCGGACGCCTGAATGCTCTGTGCTGCAGAAGAACTGCAGCGCACACAGGCGTTAGTGAAGTGCACTTCTAAATAAAGGTGTCGTTGGAACAGGCAGAGCAAAAACTTTTGCAGGAGTATACAGGTCACACACTGCGTCTGTTGAATTCACTGGTGCAGTGTATAGCGGCATATGTAACGTAATTTTAGTAATTTTTAATGTTTGCTCTAACCGCACCTATAGTTTTTATTGTAGACAATATATCACAGGTACATTTTCAAATCTAATGAGTAACATACGAAGAACCTAGCCTTATAGTTAAAATTTGTGAAGTTACTTCGTAATAAATAATTGTTATCTCAAATACATACTTTTTAACACAAATAACTACGAAAATAATCATAAGTTAAGTGGGCTCCGAAGAAAAAATGACCGTAAAATCACTAAAGGGAAAAAAACGAGTCGCGTACAGTACTTTCATGGTTGATGCTGTCTGATTCTCGCGTCGCACACCAGTGTTTCTTCACAACTAATAAGAGGAGATTTCATCATTACGTTACAATAGGTAAACTCAAACTCACAACATAGTTGTAGGCCAAGGTTTCATCATTGTCTTTTACCTAATTTGATTATGATTTTAGCCTAATTTGATAGAATAAATTCTTGTCTAAAGGGCCAAGTTTATCGTCGAGTATGAGCGCTTAAAACTGCTATTTTGTTACAACCATCTGCACAAAAATTAGGTTAGATGAAAAAAATAAAACATAAAGAAGGAATGGAGGGCCGATCATTCGTTAGCTTCCACATGCATCGCATCGGAGCCATCAACCGCAACATCAAAATTCCTTAAAATTGGAACCCAATTAGCATATCATTTGAATACCTTTGATGTTGTCTTGCAATTGCCATTTCTTCAGATGAGTTTTTACTTTTTAATTAAACTCAAAAATAAAAATTGGAATTATATACATCCTCAAAGTCATCCCGGACAATCAAAGGCATGGTCTCAGAAATTAACAACCGTTCAACTAACTGAAACGCTACAGTGTGACTGGACATCCCTTAGACATCCTAAAACTGCTATAATTGGGCCAAAAAACAAATGTGTAACACATTAGTTTTTATGTTCCAGGGTATTCACTTGTCTCGATTCATTCCACTGTGCAGCGCTATGTTGTAAATTTAAAAATGTTCATTTTGAAAGCTAATTGAATTACGATAATTTTCTACCTTAGTGTCATTGAGTTGAACCCGGAATAAAACAAACACTCGGAAAGAAGAAATATTGAAACTGTAACTTACTGCACTAATCCGAGTTTAGCTCAAGGTAGTTAGCGCAATTTAAAGAGAACAAACATCGCAGGCCAAGAACTTTCTCAGAACATCTGTCTTTCAAGCGAGATACCCAGAAATCTGAAGGGCAATGAAAGTAAGAAACAAAGTCCAGGTTCCTGGATGGACTTGCACGCCCGTCATCAAAGAAATGAAGAGTCAGCGCCAGCGTCGCGGAAAAACTGTAGGAGCATACGTGAGAAGCTGCGTTCGTATAAGACGGAGAGAAAAACTTGATCCTACAGACAGTAAAAGATTAAGATAAAATGAGAGAATTCTCGCAACAATAGTAACTAAATGTAAATTCGTTCCAAAGAGCACGAATGAATACGGGAATAAACATGCACAATGCGCTGTTGAGAGAAAAACATCGAAAACATTACACCAGTTGCGAGACAAAAGAAGTTTCCCTCTCCCCTCAATAGAGATGTTTTGCTTTACAACTAGATATACTTGCAAAGATGCGGTGGTGGAAAACGGCTGTTCACCTCCATCTCTGGCAGCTCGTTAATGGTCGTAAATTTATTACAGGAGATCCAGAGGGAACTTGAAAATGAGCCCTTGTCATCGTAAAAGGCGAGGAAATATGATCACCAGACAGGTTTTTCTGAGTTTTGGAGCATGATTCTGGCCATGCAGAAAAATTAAGATTGTCTTACCAGATCAGCTCTATTTTTTTGACATTCAATCTTACACTACCAAAGTGGACTCGAGAACCTTGTCAATGTAACATAATAGTTCGATAGAATGACCTATAATAATATGCAAGATATACAGTGGGAGGAAACAAATATTCTTACATTGAACTTTTAATTTAATATACTTCCAACAAATTAAAAAAGTTGCAGTCCATTTAATATATGTATAAAAGAGCATAATTACTAAACATAGATAGAAAACAAGGAAAGCTCTAATATTCGTACAAAATGAAAAATCATACATAAAAATCCAATCTAATATTAAGAATGGCCGTCGTGTGTTTATATATTTATTGATATGCTTCGTGTCACTTTCAAAAAAATTAGAGAGATGCAAAGCCTTCTATACTCGAGTCTGTATCGTGGATACCGAGTTCGGCGGGGTATTGTCCTATGATTCGAGTACATTGTACCCGAATATGACATCAATTGCAGAGTCAATTGCAACAGTAGAAAACTAAGTATCTTAGTTTTCACTAGGAATGTTGTCATTAAAGAAATACTCAAAACGTTTGTCCTTTGTAAATATACATAAAATTAAATATATTGCATTGCGTTCTTCTATGTAATTTTATTTAATATCTTTTCAAGAGTATTTGCCATCATTTTTTATGGCACGGGTATCACAAAATCTCTGCGGTCATTTTTGACGGCTGGGTACACTAGTGATTTAATAATTCATAGCATAGCCGTTATTCATTTCAACAGCAACCAATCTCTTTCAGTAGTTCTCAATTCATGATTAGCAAAGTTATGTTGATATTTTATTTCACTCTTCTTGTATGTTCTTCAGATCTGGAATGTTTGCTTTAGCTCTTTATCGAATTTTCAAATAACGTCACAAATTCTCCATGGGTTTACGTCTGGGAACTGATTCGGCCATTCTAGTGTAATGACATTATTTCAGTCAGCCATTTATACGTGAATTTTGCTGTGAGCTTCTGGTCATTACGTTGTTGGAAGCCCCCAGTCTTTATGAAGCTTAAGCTTTCACGCAAAACGCAAATTTATTTCTAAAGTATCTCTATTTGCTGCGGCGTTCATTTTACTGTTACTGCTATGTTCCCAGTATCTTTTGTAGAGAAACATCCCCAAACCATGATCCATTACCAAAATGTACTGCTAGAGTTGTGTCCTTCGGTTTGAACGCCGTCTTTCCTCCAAACATAATTTCTTAAATTACGTTCAAATAGCTCAATTTTAACTTTATCAGCGCACAAAACTCTCTAAGAAAAGTTTTTGCTTATCCTTATGTAGATGAACAAATTTTAGCCGGGCATTTCGGTAACTTTTCAACCCAAGTCGAGTTTTCCTTTGTGAGCGCAACTTTCGATTGTTCCCATAAATTTAGTTCTTCGTTGTTCGCTTAGTAACACTGATCCATGATGAAAGTAAATTTTTGTGCAACTCTTTACGAGTGATCATTGAATTTTGTTTAACTTGGCGTAGCAATCTCCTCGAAGGTCCCACAGAAATTTTGCACGGAGCATCAGATGTTCATTAGTCTTCTATCGTTTTCAACATTTTACACCTTCCAATAAATGAGCCAATAGTAGTAAATGGAATAGTTACGCTCCATGACATCTTCCTATAGCTTTTATATTCTTTCCATAGTTTAAACAATTTCTTAAAAATCTAGTGAATTCGTTCGTTCTTGACTCTTCGTCATGATAATAACCTTATACAAATGTAACATTCTAAAATAGTTTGTTCTTTTGAGGTCAAAAATAATTACTGAATACCTTATTGGAACAATGTAGACCATTCTACTAAAACAATCTTGAAACCCAAAGCAATTTAAGAATTTATATTCTAAAATTTATATCGTATGAAGTTTTTTCACTCCTAAACATTTAAAATATATTGCAAATCATTTTTATCACAGCTTTTCTCGCTTTTCATGCATATTTCATCATTATGCACCAGTATACAATTATTATATGAACAGCTACTTTTTCATTTTGTTGGAGTATATATTCAACCAAAAATATCTCTGTGTATGAATATTTGTTTCCCTTTCTGTACAGCATCGAAAGAAAAGTCAGTCATGTCCTGCTTTGGTTGGCAGATCGAGGCGCTGACTAAGTTGATTAGCACTCAGCTCTATTGTGCAGCCTATACGACAGGAGTAACCAAGTTTTCACTTCATCAGCACTCATTAGTCGCGCGCTTCAATTTGTTCCATCAAATTCTAGAAAATTAGACAGAGAGACAGTCGAGCGGGCGATGCCATTGCAGCTACCAATAGATTCCATTCATTCAGTATTCATAGGCGTGAGCCCGTGATTATTGGATTTGGAGCGGCTGCAAATCCCGCGTAGCTACCACCAAGCGTAGGGAAGGCCGCTGTGGACCTGACCGCCACGAGGGTATCGGGTGACCGCCAGGGGCTCTTCAGGGACTCGTTTGGCGCTGCTCACTTCAGTCTCAAGTGGGCAGCAAAAACCGAGTGCACAGAAGTGCTGGTCTAACCATCAACGCTGTGTCTCATTAAGTAATGCTTCGTAGTACAAAACTTATAGACAATACTTGTCAACGGCCATGTATGTAATTATCGCCTTTAATCATCTATCACAGCTTCATGGTTTAAAACCAGTTTTTTAACTTAGTTCGTTTAAATTGAGTCAGTTAGCGAATTAGAGTTTCGTTCAGGATTTATCAATTCAGCAGGCAGAATTTTACAACAAAAGTGGAAGGAAATGAGCAGCTTCTATGACTTCTTACGATTGACTGGTTGGTTCTAACAGCAAGAAATGCCCCAGTGCGTGCAGCTATTGCAGTCGTATAAGAAAATTCATTATTGATCACAGGATTCAGTTGAAAACAATCATAACATGAACAGAATATTGAAAACTGATGCAGATAACAGAACAGAATGAAACTCTGCACAGATTGCATTACATGTAAGACCTCACTGAAGTGCTACAATCCAACATGGCAGTTGATCCACACAAAAAAGCACCAACAGTTTCGTCGCTGCAATACCATACACCTGTAATGCAATAAATAAAATTCCAAGTATAACCATATGTCAACAGCAGCCATTTGCACGCCTCGTTTTAAATTCCCCCTAAAATAGTGTTCACAGCGTCCAAATCTACATTCATTACATACCTTTTTCGTCGATGATGGGAACTCCTCCAAAGACGCCCGCCTTGGCGCTGGGCGACGCAGCCAAGGGTGACGAGGACATCAACACCAGCACCACGACCACGCTCAGCAGTAACATCTTCACGGGGCTACCACCTAACTTGTGAGCGGTCAATCAACAACGCATCGACAGTACTTATCATTACACTGATGGAAGTGGAACTAATATTACCCCAACTTGTGTCTTCACCGCACGCAGCACATGCACTGACTCAGATAACGTAGCTGAAGACAATGAAGCCATTTCTTTAGTAAATTAAGTCTCAGCCTACCAAAACGATAGGCATTATATTGTTAACAAAGCTCATTTCATGAAGTTAGACATCAAAGACACTGAAGACAATTTAGGCACACATTTTCCTTACACTTTTACTTCACATACGAGCAACGAACCTTCATCAGGTATCGTTAGAGTGATATGCACGGATTTTCTGGAACTTCAAGGCAGGGACGACATTTTGCTTCTATTGACTTTTGATCGACGCAGGCTAGGGATCAAAGCCCTTCAGTAGTTCAATTCAGTCGCCTTCCACGAGCACCGAGCACCCAATCACATATTTTTTTGATGGGCAACGCTTCGACAGAATCATTTTTTAAAATGTTCCATCACATAGAATTGAAAGCTTCAAATTCTTACAGCGAATTCAATAGCTTCTCATACAAATTTGCGTTCACAAACGATAAACTTTCATGTTTACCTGCTTCTGAAAAACGGAAGGAAAGAAAAGAGTACTATATTTGAAAGTCACGATTGCTTTTCAACATGTACATACATATACACTATACACTTACACTAGAGCGTATATTTGAAGAAATATTTGTGTGAAAATTGTAGGCAATTCGTTTAATCGATACACATCTCACGTCCTCGTACCTCTATTCAAATACTTGAGTGCATTAGGTGTTTTCCCTACATGCGATGGTGAAGTTGTGATGAAGATCAACCCATAAGCAAGATTAGGACTATGATAATAGACTCACAGATGTAGTCTAATACAGAAATTTATTTTAAAAAGCTTACAAACTTTGCACTCGACCCAGCCAACGCGGGTTGAAGAAGCCTCAGTCTGTTCTGGTCATGTTGCGTGCAACATTAGCCTAATATTGATTGTGATGGATATTTCAGAGGCAGAGCTAAAGCGAAATTCCCCCAATAAAATGCTAGCAGGCTAAATTACTATTCTCTCCGTGTAATCACAGGTGTATCCGATTTAGTGTGACATACATACAAGCAAGCGTACTCGCATAAATAGAATTGAATAATGTGGATGAAAACCCGATCAAAATTAGGACCTACTATGTTTCCATTATCTGAAGATTTTACTCGTTCACTCTATATTCCATTTTCGTTGAATTGTGAGCTAATTCCCTCGGACAAATTGATGACTTCTTCAATTAAAAAGCACAGGAGAAAGACTTCGACGCCTTCACAAACCGTTAATGCTGGAAAACGTTGCATTTTTACCAATTTTTAATTTTATGTTAATATAGTACTTTTTATGCTGGTTTCATACATAACCTACATCATAATTTTCTTCGCTTTCTATGATTAAAATTGTATTATATAAATACCCTATTTGTCGGAGATATGTAGACGTGTCCAATTTATTAATAAGTACATGTACAGTACATTCGGCAGAAATGTTCATACAAGTTTCCACCGATTAAGTGGGTACTGTCATAAATATGCTAAGAATGAGCGAAGCAGAGAATAAAGTTCAATACATAGAAATATCTAGTGTGATTGCATGAAACGATTTACATTACAGACGAACAAGACAAACACATCTCACCTGCTACGCTGCTAAATTTCTAGTGAAACATTCAATTTCACGTGGATTCTACGTACGCATGTCCGTATTTCGGCATTGAAATAGGTTATGGGAAGAACAAAAAATAAATGTGAAATTTTCTTCAGGTATAATCCCAACTAAAATAAAAATACAAAGAACCAATATTTGTCTCGCTCTGTAGAACTTCTCTTGACTTCAGAAAAACTGATCGTAACGGGGCAAGTAGTGCAAAAATCAAATGAAACTTGTGATCTCCTTTCATGGTTTCCAGCTCTCAACATCAAAATCGCCAGGATGTATGTCATAGAAGAGTTTCTGTTCATGGAAGCAAAACTAGTAGGAGATATTTTGTTACGTAACACAAACACAAATTGCTAAAAAATAAGTTCTTTTATTTTAATCCCGTAAAACGCAGAGCCAATGCATTTATCAAAATATTCGTAACACGGTCCACTAAACGCGAATAAGCTTTACAAAATATAGACATGACAGGCGGAACTGCAAAATCAAACTAGTTATTTGCCATACTGCAAACACTCTGAAGCAAACGAAAAAATAACAATTTAGTAATGTAGTTAACAGGAATTTCACATGCATATGACTAAAATTTACATTAAGGTGTTTAAGCAACACTTCGATAAGAGTTATCAGGAGCCTTCATGTTAACAGACTAAGTACTGATACGCATGCAAACTTGCACTTCTTGTTTCCTAAGATGGCAGCTCTGCACAAAACCGCGTATAACATTAACTCAAACTACCTTAGAACTCGTTATCTAAAGCATTTTAAGTTGTAGTAAAGCACTTTGAGCTGGTATTTTCCCTCAAATGAAGAAGATAACATGAATAATTGTACCCAATCTCATGTGGCCTGTAATATTGCCATTCATTTGTCAATATCGTTTAAAACTTTATTGTCGTCCGGTACTTTGTGTACAGGCGCAGCCAGCCACGTCACAGGAGAGTTACAGATCGGGAAGCATGTCAATTACTTTTATTTCTGTGCTACTATGCTACAAAGCACGAACGTGCAGTGGATTAGCCCAGCGAAAGACATGCATTGGTTCAGTAAATCCTGAATTCTCGTAAGAGCAACATAAAGTTTGTCCTTGACCATCTATCTATCCATCCATCTATCAAAGAGGCAAAGCAAGTCTTGATCCATCAATCGAATGGTCATATCGAAAGCTTCTCTTCAGAGCGCCCAGACTGCTGGGGCACAGTACCATAAAGGCATGCTAGTCTGGGAGGAAGATTGCATCCAGGAATGTTGATGAATCGACGTGTTGACACGCAATAAGTCAAGTCGTGGACACGAGGGTTGACGCGTACGAAGTCAGTGAACCGTATGGTTAGCCAACTGTGATTCTATGTCTATTTCTGAAAATTCACATAGTAAACTCTACAAAATCTCCTGACTATTTAGTTTATGGCAATATTCCCCCGAATAACTACATTGCGCTCCGTAGCAAAAAATAAAAAGTACTAATCTTCATTTCTTAAAAAATAAATGCAATGATTAGGTAATTTAATAGCCACTCGTAAATCTAAATAAAAATGATCAATTTACAAATAATTTAGCATCAATAAAATACTGCAGAGGTTCGTTATACATTACCTGAGGTGAAAACTCCGGCGTTATTTTTTTTAAATTTTGAAACGCTTTAGCTTGAAAGCGTCAGCCGAACTGAGTCAGAAAACTTGAGCGGAATGTGCCAGCGAATCAATCGCGTGCTGTGAAATCCAAGGCCACAAAAATTAGAGGCTTCCATACGAGTTAGTGCAATCTATGACGGATTTGACTGGCAAAGCACTTCATAAAAGCCTTGACAGCTCACCGTCCAGTCTCTAATCTAAGGACGATTATTAGAGTTCTTTTTACTGATACCTCAGCGTTAGACAGCTCGTCAAAACATCAAAGAGAAAGAGCTCATTGGGTCCAATAGAGCCAAATAATGAAAGACCACGAGGCTTATAAGACCACTTACGAGGCTTAGTTACGAGCTCTTTGTTTGATCACATGAGACGGGTCAATAGTTCTCTATTCTGCACTGCCAAGCATAAAGACAATAAAAGAAGCTCAAGTTTAACTGATCTGACAGAAACATTACACAAATGAAATGAAAGAGAATACGATCATTCGACACCCACACCTGTGACGACCATTTTGAAGGATCATAATGCGACTACATTACTGACGGCTAACCACTCTTTCACAGTTGACCACGCTTCGTATTCAAATGCGAACCCCCAAAAAAGTCAAAAATATGCGACAATAAACAACGAGCTGCAATTACTTTAATGGGATAGAAAACAAAGGAAAACACCGACGTCTGGTGAGGCTGTGCTCTGAGCACGCGATCTCTAGAGCTAACGCCCAGCGCAAGTTTAAATGCAATATGTTCTCTTCACAAGACCGAAGTGTTGATTATATTTAGAGATAAAGAACCTGTTTCTGACATAAAAGAGCGCCCCTTGTGTTATATCTGCAGCAAGCTGAACAATCCATAATGCCTTGTTTTACTTCACTTCGTATACAAGACACGAACAACCTCCTTATAATGTCAGGGTTCAGAGACGTCCCTCAGTTGGTGTAAATTCAGTGTAAAAATAATCCTCCGTTGCAGACATTTAACAGGTGACGTTAATCATCGAATTCGCAAATGAAGGACCCAGAAGTTTAACACGTTGACTCCGAAGTGGTACGTATGTGTACCACTTAGGTTAGGTTCTGTAATTTTTTCAGATCCTTCTAGTGACTATGCGTACAAAGTGAAGTTTTACACCAATCTGCCAATCGGAGTCAACGTGTTAAGATTAAACTATACCTACGGTCCTAGAAACACTCGTTTTAATAGATGCATAAACAAGTATGAGCACTCCTGGAATACGAGTTTATTTTATATTAAAAGTGCTTGTATAGCCTTACTTGTGGGTTGTTTATACAAACGAAGCATCCATACGTGTTTTAACTTAAGTTTTGCCTTCACGAGTCATTACCAGCAACACAATCACTAACATTGGATTAACTACTTGTTTTATCAACGAAATAAAAATAACTATTTGTCGTCGAAATAGAAAATGAAATGATCGACACAGAAAACTTTTACTTCTAAACTTTAAAGAAATCGAAACGTTTTAACAACTAGTTATTGATTCAAAAAATGTTTACTATGCTTCTTCCCATTATCCTCACAATAGCGATAAACACAATAACTGACTCGTGCCAAATACATTTTCGTGAAATGAATCTTACTTGAAAACAAGTGTTGCCATATTTGGACACCCGTATATTCTTCAAGTGACCTGACACCCCTACGCTAGTGCAGGCAACGAGGGTGTTGTAATACCTTCAAATGAAAACTAAAATAAAAAATAGCCATTGATATCGCTCCCAAATAAATAATTAATTTATCTACTTCTACAATTATGTTTTTTATGACTTGCTATAATAATATAGTGTAACTCTAATTTCGTATTGAGAAAAGTAAAATTATAGTATGAAATGAACCCAAGTCTCGACGTAATCATAGCTGGATTTGGAAAACTTTAGGTTTCGCCAATTTTTTCCTATGAAGACTCATACTTGTTCATCTGTTAAGCAAGAAACGGCGAGAATAATAGAGAGTCAGTAGATTTAGCAAGGCCGAGATCCGATAGAAGCTGTATTTGAAAAAAATCTTTTTTAAATAGAAATCGAAAGGCACTCCATAAAATAGTTGTCCTCCACAGCTCGATGTTTATTCGCTTCCAAATAAGTCACTATGAAAGGCATAGCCACAATTTCTACCTTCCATGCATGAACAAAATGAGAATATCTGCCTTCACACAGTAATATTTTTCTTTCAGACAGCGAGCTTAGATCAGGCGCAATATTATTGAAAAGAAGGTTCTGTACCCTGCCGAGTCAGCGTACACAGGCCTAACGCTGCTCACAAAAACACTTGACTACATAGCATTTGGTACAGAAAAATTCTGAAAGTCCTACAATTTGTCTTGTGGCAATACAGAAGAGAGACCAAGTCAATATACATTGTAGCTCGCACGTCATCCAGCGTGCCTGGACCAACACTCGACAGCACCAACTTCCGTTGCTCGCCGTCACAGTGACAAGCCGACGCGCCTGCGCTGCAGAGAGACGCATGCGACGGTTCCTTGATGGCGAGACGTTAGGCTGAGTAACACACAGGAGGGAACTGCTGTTGAAATTCTCATAGTGACGATCTACTGGAAAAGATCCCAGCACGATTTTCAATGATATGGTTACACATGGGGCAGTGATTTTCAAAAACGCAGTAGTTCCTACTAAATCACAGGAATATGCAGTTTTACATCACCATGTATGGTGATGTAAAATGTATGGTAAAAGGCAGATCTCTTAAGAGCATAGCGATTCTCAAGAGCATAGTCAACAATCTGGCACCCGATAAGATTCTTCTGAAATTAATAAAGCGTGCATAAAATGACCGGCAAGCGTAAAGCTTTTTTGAGACGCGTGCTCAGCGCAGAGATTCTCATTGTAGAGGTTGTATCAATAGTCATCGTTCGTTAGTAGTTATTGAATTAAGTGCAATGATGCACATAGAGTGACGACACGGTCACTGACCATTTCGCTAGAGACCCATAACTAATCCTACGTTGATCTTAGTCCAGAAGTTTCTTGGAGACAAGTCCAAGAAACCTTACTAAGAGCAGACTTCTCGTGTCAAGTCTAGCACATCAGTGTTGTAACAAGTCTCAAGTAAAGAAGCTTAAGTAAGGACATTCACAGCTGAAATTTTTAGCAGTTTTTTAAGAACTAGTCCCTGCACCATGTAAGCAAATAAAAACAGAATGCTGAGCATGAGTTCTGCAATGAGTTCTCTCTGAAGACCATAATGCAAGTTGCGGGTCGCCAAAGGGGTGTATTACCCATCAACTACATTTTTCCAAGTCGCTTCAATCACTCAAAAAACTTTATAGTCTGAAATAACTTCAAAAAAGTCTTGTAAAATTTTTCTAACGTTGTATAATCTTGTAACACAGCAGTGATTTTTCCCAATATGTGACCTCTAAATTACAAATTTGTAAACACATTCACGTATGAAAAATTGTACTCGGTAAACGTCGCATGACATAGCTTTCAATACCGTCAGTCTTCATGGAGTTCAATGTTGACATTCATGTGAAGAACCTTGACATCCGAATTCAAGCTTAGTGCACAGGGTCTTGCCAAAATTAGAGTGAAACTAAGTTCGGAAAAGTCAGCAAGGTCTTGGCGTTCGGGCGACATGCACAACCAGCGGGGGGTGGACCTGAAGTATACACGCGCCTCGGTGTCGCTGCCATCCATCACTCCGAAAAAACTCTACTCGAAACGAAAGATGCTTCTCGAACTCTCTGTTTTAATTTTGTTCACCTCCACGTCTTTGCATTTAATGACCTTGTACGGTTCCTGATGTTTTCATAACCACACTTCTCCCCTGTATTAAAAGATTATTATGAGTATTATTATTACTATTATTGCATGTGAAGAAGGAAGTACACGGTCAAGGTATTAAAGAAACGCGTACAGAAAGTCTGCTTCACAGGACACCACCCTCCACCAAAGATAAAAAGAACCTCCACAGGAAATAAAATGAAGCAACAAACAGAAATTGGATCAGCGTAATAGCCTCCCATGACAAGTGCAGCTGACTAAGGGGACCAGGGAAAAGCGCTAACTCTTTCGAGTACACTGAAGAGAACAGACTTAATATAACACCCCCCTCCTGCATGAGAGTCGAGGCTCCTACTTATCCCGAGCGAGACACTAAGTGCCAAAGGAACCAAGACATCTGAAGAGATCTGGACTACGAGATTACCACGTGTCTTGCTCATACTGTAAGCCAGGCAGGTAAGCTTAGAGCAAAAGAAAAGCCCACGAGCAGCTGTGCAGGTAATTAATTACCCCCAGTTCGCGCAGGTGCAGACATCTGCAATAAAACGAACGTTTCAGAGAGAAAACCCGTTTTATGTGCACAGTCTTTTTGTATTTAAATCACCGCGTTGAAAATATCGCTAATTCGACGGCAGCATTACAAACCCATCAGCAGAAAATGCCTTCGGGTGAGATCGTTAGACGAGAGCTACGAGCCTTCTTTCGTGCGAGGCTTCACGTCGACCACACTACGGCGCTCTGCCAGCGCCTGAAGCTAAAATGACCTGTCCGTCATGTTTTACTGATATCTAGAGCAAGAATTATTACAACTCGAAATGCAAAGCTTCGTCCTATCGAAAACTTGCGATTCGACATCAAACCTGGCGCTTTGGGCTTGTCTAACGGCTTTAGGGTTTATCGTTACATTTAATAAATTAACTTTTATACAAGGAATTCCGCTAAGGATATTATATTCATGTAGTCATATCCTGTGATCAAGAAAAATATGGAAATTATTAGAAATATTCCATTCAAATACACATTTTCTTGTATGACGCGAGTCATAATTCTTCGATCCAATACGAAATTATTTAAATTACCAACCACGTAATGAATGATTAAATGAATTTTACCGTTCCAAAAACTTGACCGCACAGCTTCCACGAAACGTCAGATAAGATTACCTGCTATTTTATCATGGTTGGTAGCCAATGATCAGAACATTCTTTCTATATCATTATTGGCCCTTTAAAAATTGAAATATTTTTTACATTTCTTCCTTAATTCACTGAAGTTCTTAAAAAATTGCGGGTAACTTCAAGAGATGTGTAGCTACGGGAGCTGAAATAAAGAGCAACATCTCTACATGCTTAACATCTTGTGCTCTTCTAGTCTTGCACCAATGATAGTTAAGGCACGGCAACAATTATTATTGATTACTCTTGACCAGCATTGAAAGAATTCGACTCGTTTCATTCACGTGTGCTATTTTCCCTCTTACGCATGACTGAAACAGAGCGGTACTCTGTCCGACTTGAACAACTCTCATTGAGAAGCATCGGTTAGTCTATTAGTCTTCCTCAACTCAATTACAAGTCTCAGGGCAAAGCTAATTGCCATGAAACGATCGAAAATGTAGCAGAATTCTTGGCTCGCAGTTTCAGCAGAATCTAGTCTTCGATTCATAGTTAAACTTACTAACAATGCCACTACCGAAAATTATTTAGCCACAATACGAAGACTTGGATTTTAAAGTTATTTGATTTTGGTCACTACTTGTACAGCCAGAACAGAATGTGCCCCATAAGTTTTTCCAATAGAAGCGAAAATTAGACTGGGCATGCTCGAACACAACCACACCTATTGAAAAATTTAAACCCAAGCACGGAATTTTAAGATCTGCAAGTAGGAGATTGACTCAATGCTAGTTCCTATGTCTTTGCCAAGTCAGAAGGGCGTCAAGAAATCAACGCACGGAGGTTACCATAAGAAGAAATATTAGCGGGTTCCTATAGGCATAAGTTTACACTCGTCTTTCCGAAACTCATTTTATCGTAAAACACCGTCTCAAGCACGATCTTTTGGGCGCTCAGCCAAAATATTTCAGGTTTTCTTTGCCTCCATCAAACATCACAAACAAAGAGAGCCTTTAACACATTCATTGCGGTTGCCTAGCCGGTGCAAATCTTTACTTTATGTATATAGTCACTAGAAAGCTTTGAAAAAATTACAGAACCTAACCTGAGTGACCCACCGGTGGGTCATACCGCAATGAATGTGTTAACACGTTGCCTCCGATTACCTGGCCGGTGTAAATCTTCACTTTGTACGCATAGTCACTAGAAGGATCTGAAAAAAATTACAGAACCTAACCTAAGTGGTCCACATACGTACCACTTCGGAGTCAACGTGTTAAATAAACTCAAATTTCCCAACAAAAGGTTTAAAACGTGAATAATATAGAATTTTAGTTTTACAAAAATGATCCATTCACCCCAGTTAGGTTAGTTTCTATACCAGAGCCACTAGGGTGGAGGAGTGTGAGGTATGACTGCAGGCAAGCTGGGGCCGGGACTGGTGTGTTTGGGCACCCTGCTGCTCCTGTACCGACGGTAACAGCTGCTTCAGCGTGTTGACAAGCATGCCAACTTTTGGGGTACTTCATTATTATTTATTTGAAAGCGATCCCTTCTTTATTTTGATTAGATTAGAAGTTCGAGGGTGCCATGCTTCATTATAGTTAGTTAAAAAATTCAACAGTGCTTTGTTAGACTTAATTAGAAAATTCAACTGTGCTTTTTTTATGGTTAGACAGAAAATTGAACGCTACTATACGTCGTCCAATGCACAACTGCAAGCCTAAAATTTTCTAACTTAATTTTGCAACAACAATGTTTGAGTTTTACGTGAAAAACAGTAGCACTAAAACGTTATCACTGTAACATGTCTTTTAAATGAGAAGAAGTTCATGTTTACTAATTTGCTACCGACGAACGAGCCCATGAAATGCAGAATGAATAGATAGTGCCACTAGTATTGAAAACATCGCAACTGCAGCGACGGATTTCTCCCGGAACTGATAGTCTACTTATCAGATCGGCCAGTCAAACTTAGAAAATACTGTATAATTTCAATTCTTTTAACACGTTGACTCCGAAGTGGTACGTATGTGTACCACTTAGGTTAGGTTCTGTAATCTTTTCAGATCCTTCTAGTGACTATGCGTACAAAGTGAAGTTTTACACCGATCAGGCAATCGGAGCCAACGTGTTAATATTCGATGACGCTGAAAAAAATATGGTCCTGGGTTCTAGTGAAAACAATTAAGCCAAATCTGAATTTTTTGGCCATCATTAAGAGTAAAACGTAACTAGAGTAATGATATCACAATTTAAAGACAATTTTTGTCCCAGCAAACATCGCATTTGAGGTATGAAAGACACATGCAAGATGATAATTTTTAAAAAAATCATCCTCATGAAATGTTTTGAGAACAAAAACAAAATCCTGGTAAATAAAGCTAGTATTGTAAACAAGGTTCACACGATAAGGGGAACTCACGACGGTGCTTTGAGACCGAAAAGGTAAACTACACAAGTGACGGAGAGGCATTCAGCGCGTGCCCAGAGCAGTATCGCAAATCTTCACAAGCACTTCAAATACCCACAAAGATTTCACAGAAATGTACACAAACACAGTCTATGAGCTTATGTAATTTTGGAATTAGGACCTCATCTCATCACCACAAAAAAATTAACTTTAGTTGCATTTTTGCCGGCAAAGGAAGCCTGACGCGGCGCCGAAAGATATCGGCTTAGCTCATCTCACACAACGCTGCGCCTCACACTCCTCACCTTACCACGCGACGGCAAGCCACACACTGAAATCCTAGACGCTAGACCTAAGCCACTAGGCCCAATCGGCCAGGCAGCGATGAGCCAGTGACCGGTCTGTCTTTTATGGGCAGCAGCAGAAAGCGGACGCAACTCGTCATTATGTACGATTACACTTTGTATTTAGCTTAATGTAGTAGTGGAGATTAACTTGTATGGCTCCGGTAACGGCGGCAACGCTACTCTCCGCGTATCTTGGCCACAGAATGATGAAAAACAAAGGAAACGAGGCCATCAAAGAATGCCTGTTCTATGGGATGAAAATAAATAGTTTGCACCAAAACTCAACTTCTCCCAAGCAAAAACAATTATGTACGGACGCTATGGAAACGAAAACCCTAAAACTAGAAGAAACTAAATTTGTTACTTCGATTGTCTTCCATCACATTCAAAATCAATTAATGTACGTATCCCAATTGAATCAAATACAAATAAAGATTTACATTAACAACATTACATTATCCATGTTAGCTGAAGAATATAACAAGTGCATGATGAATCAACTGAACGCCGACATTTTCCCTCTAGACCAGGGAAGATACAGAATGTGGGAAACTTTATTGAGTGGAGGAAGCTTTCAGTAACACTGCCCGAACAAACATTTGACAGTGGCATCACGGAATAAAACTCGTCTCAGCAGATCCTAACACTACACCAGCGACAAAATCTTCATATTTCCTGCTATCACGAGGGTGAACTGAACGCTGCAGAACCAGAAAACCTGTACCCAAGTATTTTCTCTTGTATTAATTAGTAGGGTATAGTTACACGAGGGGAAACGTAATTAGGTAAATGAGAGGCTCTCCGTTTCTTCATTTGTAAGGTGAGGCTCTTGATTACAAAGAAACATCATACACGAACGAGATATAAGACCTTGGAAACATTTTTGTGAGCTAACTTTAGCAGAACTAAGCAGTCAGGAACACCTACACGCCTAGCGTACAGCGTAACCTTCTTCGCTGTCTAAATAGGCACTTTACTGCAATGCACTATCGCAAATTGTTTTGCTCTTTAGTAAAGCGAGGGAGCATATACGTGAAAGTTAGTTGGAAACACTTTGAAAATTGAGTAACGAATTGAGTCCAAGATAGCTTTCATCAAATTTATTTAAATGTCATTGATTAGTGTAGTTTATAACACTATGGACTACTATTGCCTATTGAAATTGGCTACAACTATCAAATACGGCATACATAATAAATACGCAAAACAATTTCGAGTTTCAGTATTTGAGTCATTTTTAGAGACTCGTTTACCATTCATGTACGCAGTTTTATTATTCTTGCACATTTATCATTCTGAGTTTAACTCCCTAATGCACTGTGTATCATAACTGATAAAAATCAAAATCTTACTTATAGATGCTAAGTTATACATCAAAACACGTACAATTTAGTTGCCGGGGCTGGTGTAAACAAGAGTCAATGCATAGAACATGTTCAGAGATCAAATGCAGACATCGAAGAGTTAACTTCCTGTGAGAGCAGAACTCACCACTCAGCTGCAGAACTCACCACTCAGCCGCAAAATTCACCAATCAGCCGCAGAACTCACCACTCAGCCGCAGAACTCACCACTTAGCTGAACAGTTCAGCGTCTGCATTGCCCCGAAAGCAGCAAGTTTCACCACACTCATGGCTACCACGCAGCTCCTTATTCTAGTGATGTCCAAGGATACCAAGACTTAGACTTCTGATTAGGTTTTAGATTGAAGTTTAACTCAATTTTAGGTTACAGTCGCATATTCCATACATTTTCATTTTCAGGAACGGATGATCTTATGTTGAAAAACGTGTAGTATCAAAGTACGTGACAAGTCAACTTGTCTCCAGTAAAGTTAGAGAGTTTGAAAGCAAAGAGTTCATGTCAAAAATGCGATGATCAACTGCCCAAAGTTAGTACGAGGAGGGGGGTTAGTGAGGAACTCTGACTTGGTAGTAAAAAAGGTTACAAACTTTATATTATTCGTTAGATTCATAAAAAGGATTGAATTTTAGGGTCGGAACATTTATGTTCTAATGTTAAGAAACTAACTTTTATGGCCGTATAAAGTTCAAAGGTCACGTATGGCAGGAAGTTTTTTATTCGAAAACCTCAAAAAAGTTTATAACGCTCTACAAGTTTAACTTTTAATCGTAGGCGTACGTGCGTAAATGATTAAACTTGCACTTAATTTGAGCGAGCAGGTGTGCGTTGGAGCTTCAGTTGCTCTCTTAGTGAGCCACATACGAAAGATAAATGACTGTTCTTGTGACAGGATGGATTTATGATGGTGCATAAATAATAAATAACGTTCACTGCTCCTCAAAAAATAACTAATTTATTTTCATTATGAATTGGATTACTATTATTAAACATTATTAATAGTAAAACCATAAAACTCATCTTCATTCGTTTCATAAAATGAGCTACTTCATTCAGTTAATTTTACCAATATTACAAAGCTCCGAAGAATTAACTTACCCAGTTTAATTAATTTCGCTCAAGTGACTTCTTCTAGATGTTTAAATCAATTCAGATAATACTAACTCAACAGCTTATCTGTATTTTTTTTGATGCATGTGCGGGACGCCCTCACAGCGAGCCACAAACCATGCCGACGCACAGCATGTCGCACTGCGTCTGCCGTTCAGTACTGGGGCTTAACCATCAAATGTACTGTCATCAATACTACACACTGAACTTTTACACATAATTACTAGCTTATTCCTCAAAAATTCCTGTAGTGCACTTAGTATTATTGAAATATATCCAAACCGTATAAATTTAAAACATCTACAATTTAGTTACTGGGGTTGGTGTCTAGTACCAGTGCGTATTTTCGCATCCAGTAAATGTAATGCATGCATTTTAGGCTTAAATCCCAACGAAATAACGCCACAGGAATAACACTTATTCCTATAATACCAGATTTACATAATAAATCACAGCTTTCGAAAAACAGCTACCACAATCAACACTTTCATAATTAGTCATTTGGCTGAAGTATTTTACAGGTTTTTTTCCAAGACTCGATGGAATGGTTAACTTTATAAAGTGTCACAATAATCATGCAGGGAGAAAAATTGTGTGTAACCTTGAATTTTTGTACATATTCTAATTGTTAAATGAAGAAAAGTTAGGCCGGGATATCTAGTTTGTTAAAATACAATGAGTTACTTGCATTCAACTATATTCATTTCAGATGACTGAAATCAGCGCCGTGCAAGTGCTGATCGTCATTAAACTCAACAAAGCTAAGCCTCTTGATAGAATTTCAATCTATTTTATCATGCAATATCAAAAGCGTAATCCCGTTACACTTCGATAACATTTATGACAAGTATGATACTGGATTCCGCGTGTCGCAGAGAGGTAGGATTTGTTTTCTGTCAGGAGCTCGATAGAATTTCAGGTCATTGAGAGACCTGGACATTTTCCCTGCGGTTGATTCCTTCCAGTACGGCGTGAGGCTTTCGATAGATCAGTCACGCCAATAGTGACGTAGCCCACTATGATTGTTAGGGAGAGCAGCACAAATAAACACCGTACTGTGAAAATGAGTTAAGGTTGTAACATCAAAAGTAAATTTGAGGTGTATTCTAATTAATAGACCCGAAAAATTTTCAGTACTCAGGAAATGAGGCGTTGTTATGCAAAATAATAACTAAAATAAGAATAAAGAGATTCTCAAAAGAATGCATACTTCTAGTGTTCTATAGGAAATATCTATGAGATATTAGATGAACACTGCCAGGCATGTTGTCTGATCATGAATCAAATATTCAACATTTACAAATTCCCACTTAATAACTACGTCTTTTTAAGCATTATTATTATTAACATCATTATATTTATTAATGTATATGCCCGTTAAAGGTAACGGTTTTAATATCATGCATTTGAAGGAACACCTTAAAGCAGTGTTTCTCAACCTTTTTTATCCTCGACACACCTACGAGCGCAGGAAACTGTCGCGACAAACTAATAATTTTAAATATTATATGATGAAACCGAAAAATAGATTAAAAAATACAATTTGGACTTGTCTGATACAGTTTATTATGTTAGTATCTCAAAATTGCCACTTACCTAGAGTGAAACTTGTGCCTGGTGTTGTCTTATGACTTCTTGAATGTTTGGTCGTATGTTCGATAAGCAGACTCTCATTCCTTCTTCAGTGGAACGTAGTCTTTCTCTTTTCATATTGTTTATATTATTTAAATTTGAAAATATCAATTCAAACAAATAAGCAGTAGAGAATTGTAAAAGAACTAATAGGGCTTTTTCAGCTAATGTGGGAAATTCCTTTTGTATTGAAATCCAAAATGTGTCAATATCTATCTATGAATGCTTAATTTTACGACTGCGGTCACTTGAAATGGTAGCCAATTCTTCTTCACATAATTTAAACCCAATATTAAAAGGAACATCTACAAAAGGATTACGAACCCAGTCGTACTTTTCTGTGTTCAGTGACGGAAATTAGTGGTCGATGTTTTCCTCGAGCGCTGTCAGATGCTCAACCACGATAGGGATCATTTTAGTGCAGTTAGTACGCATTGTAGGAAACATATCAAACTCACCCAACTTTGCTCTGTTTTTTCAAATAACAATTTTTTTTGAGGGCAACCAACTTATCTGTCGAAATTAGAATACTTTCGTTTCGACCTTGCATACTACTGTTCACAATATTAAGTTGACCAAATATTTCCGTTAAATTTGGGCCATCCAAAATTTACATCAAAGATATTTACAGAATCTTTGGTGCCATTCTTTATCAAAAACTACCATTAATTCCTTCTGTAATTCATGAACGCGAGTTAACACTTTACCTTTTGACAGCCATCGAACGCCGGTATGTATGAGTAAGCGAACATGTTGAGAATCCATTGATTTGCATAGTTCTTCGAAAAATCACGACTTTATTGGCCTGCTTTTAATGTAATTGACAATTTCAACTACTTGATGTAACACTGGCTTCAAATCTTCTTGTGATACTTTTGAAACTAAAACGTCTATGTAAAAAGCAATGAGTACGAACAATATTTGAATTTTCTTTCTATGCTAGTGATGCAAAACCTTTAATAAAGCCTACCATACATGGTGCACCATCAGTACAAATACCAACACAAAACTTCTACGTCAAATTCATTTTTTAAGATGGTCTGTTATCATATCAAAAATATCGACCTCTAGTAGTTGTTGGCATTTCTTTACAACACAAATACTAAATGATTATTCCATCATCATTAATAAAACGAACAAATACAAACAATTGAGCACTGTTACTGATGTCAGTCGATTCATCAACTATTAAAGCAAATTTAGATCCTTCAAGTTTTTCTGAATATTTATTTGAATGTTTTCAGATAAATCTACAATTCTCCTGTGTGTTGTATCATTTGAAAGCGGAATTTTACTAATTTAATTTCAGCTGTTTCACGTAACATGGATTTCCCCATCTTTTTACAAGCGGGAAGGATAACTGACTCAGCAAGAGTGTGGCTTTTTGATTTCATTGCTATTATTTCAGTTACCTCAATTGAAGCGAGTTGAGCCCGTTCAAATACGGTCATTGTTTTCTGAAAAACATTGCGTTGCTTTAATTGCTGTTGTAACAGTTTTTGAAAATAATTAAGATCTCTATCTTGCAGGTAGGAATGTTTAGTCGTGAAATGTCTGTCACTTATTTGGTACCATGGATTCATTGGCCATTTTTCTACCACAAACTACACATAATGGACATGGTTGACCAACATCTCCAGACCAAGAAAATCCAAACTTCAAATAATCATCACAATACTGTCTATTATGGCGAACTTTTGCATTTTTTGTGCTGGATTTTGAGGGCTTCATCGTATGTTCTGTTTCAACTTCACACTCATCACTAACATCCTTCTTTTTAACAAATTTATCCATTGTGAAGGGGTATTCATAAACAATTAACACGCGCGTACTCTAACCAACAACAGTAAACAACAGGCAGGGTTAAACTGATCCGTGTGTCAACGGTCAACCTCCTGTGTCAAACTGGAACATTAGGTAGTGTTGAAATTTTTTTTCACTCAATCACCTTCTGAAATATATGGTAAAAACTAACCTTTATTTTACCAATTCAATAATAAAAACTGAATATTCTTCTGAATATTTCGCGACAAACCTGAGGGAGCCTCGCGACACACTTGTGTGTCGCGACACGGCGGTTGAGAATCACTGCCTTAAAGCAATAGATTCTCAGACCTAATCAGAAAGTCTACGGATTTAACTTCAGTGGTCAAGAATCTACAGGGTGGGCCAGAAAGAACGCCCCATTAAAGAACTTTTTTTAACTCAAACACTACTTGAGATAGAACATAAAACTTTATGTCAAAACATCTATTAGATTTATGAATTTTATTTATAAATAACAATTACGTAGCGTAGATACACAACCGCATATAGGTTAACAGCACAAAGATATTAGACCCAATTTGTTCGCAATGTATTCTGGAGAAACACGGATCGCTTTCGTAAAGCAAATTTGTGAAAATGGATCGCCTTTTGTGCGAGCACGGAGACTATTAACAGTTACTTTTGCAATGGATCTTCAAACTGATCGCAAAACACTGAGAAGATGGATAAGGACATTTGAAAGCACTGTTTTGTAATCTGACAATAAACCACCTGGTTGAAACTGCTTCATTCGAAATGAAATAAACATTGATAGAGTGTCGGTAAATCTTCATGTGGATGGCACCGTCTCGACAAGAAAACGTTCAACACAACTGAACATCAATAGATCATCGCTGAGAAGAATTTTGAAAAAAGATCTTAAATTATTTCCTTACAAATTACAACTAACCCAACAATGAAATGATACAGACTATGCATCAAGGTCGTAATTTTCACGTGAAATGTTGAATATCATTAGAGATAACACTGATGTCCCTAAAAATTTAATAATGAGCGACGAGGCCCATTTTCATCTTTCAGGATATGTGAACAAATAAAATTGTCGTATCTGGGCGCAGTAACAACCTAAACAAATTGTTAAAAAGCCTTTGCATTCGCAGAAAGTTATTGTCTGGTGTGGTGTGATGGCTAATGAATTCAGTGTCAGATTTTTTCGAAAACAATATGGGTAATGCTGTGATCGTCACTGGAGAAAGATATCGAAATATGATCAGTACTTTCCTTGAACTACAACTTGAAGCAAGACATCTGAGAAACATTTGGTATCAACAAGATGGTGCCACGAGTAACACCGTGAGAGAAATAATAATTCTTCTCAATCGCTTGTTTCCGCAAAAATTGATCTGTCGGCATGGCGATGTTAACTGGTCACCTAGATCTCCGGACCTAACTGTACTCGACTTTTATTTATGGGGAGACCTTAAGGGAAAAGTTTAAATTAATAAGCCTACCACAATCGGTCAATTAAACAGAAAAATTCAAGACGAAAACAGGGAAATTAATGTCAACACATTAACGAAGGTTATAGAAAATTTTAAAAAAAGGTTAGAAATGTGCTGTCACGAAAACGGGCTTCACTTATCAGAGATTGTTTTCACACACTTCAATGTTATTTTTTAGTAAAATTCATAAATCTAATAAATGTTTCGACAAAGTTTTATGTTCTATCCCAAATAGTATTTGAGTTATAAAAGTTTTTTAATGAGGCATTCTTTCTGGCCCACCCTGTATATACCTGAAAATCTACGGATTTGACAACCAATATTTAAAGGAGACTCCCATTGTAATAACATGGAAGAAATTACGCACAAAAGACAAATTTATTTATTTAAGGAGACACCTGACGTTTATTACATTGTGGATTTTTTCAAGTTAAATATACTTTTTTTTGAAGAACCGAATATTCGTTTTCTATTTTTATGATTCACGACAGATCTCCTGATCCCAAGAGATGAGGCAGTGCACAGCCTACGCAGCCTAGTGCTCATGGTACCAGTCCCTTAAAATGCTCACGGTACAGGAAATAGCATTCATTAGCCTTTACGAGGACTGGGCAACTCCTCTAAAGTTTGAGATTATCCCTTGCGTTCCAGAACACTCGAATAAACAGATCCTCTCTCTCATGGAAGGCCCAGCTGGTCTGTGTTTAATATTCGCCAGAAAAAGCTACTGCCACTCCGGCATATCTCATATCGCTGCCCAAAAATCTGCCGAGTCAACAAATATGACGCACTAACACCGCCCAGGAGGCCGGTTATGTCTCTAGAGGCGCCCGCACTTTGTTTGTTCTCAAGCTGTATTTTCGCCCCCGTACTACAGGCGACATCACTAAAATGTGCCGTTATTTTTTATTTACTTTTTAGATATCGTTCCAAAAATACATTGCGCTCAAAGGCTCGGTGCAAGAATTACATCATACAGGGATAATGATCAGTATTTTTTAGGAAAGAGAAAACACGAGCTGCGACTCCAGATTTTTTTCCATTTATTTTACGGATGAATCAATTTTTTTCAAGGCGGTATTCGGAGGAAGGGGAGGTTCTATGTAAAGTAGGAAGGGAACAATAAAGATTAGCTTAACAGGTGGGCTAGGGGCTCCTCAACCATTCACGAAGAAAACGAAAAATCATTAGATGTTACAATATGGATATTATCTCAAGGAGCTACTCAGAGAAGTAAAATTTTTCGGTTCTTATGTAGAAAGGGAATATTCCCGCGAAAACAATGTACACGTAATGCATTTAAGTTTTCGTAAATTTATAAAGACTATTACTACCGAATTTTATGATTACCTAATAACCAACTCCATTCAAATAAACAATAATTGCGTCAAGTGACTTCGTTGTTGAGTTCCGACTTAAATTCCAAAGAATTTTGTACTGATCCAACACGGACTAACCTAAACCCGTCCAGTATCTATCCTCTAGTCTGGAGCCCATAGAACATGCAACATGACTTAGCTACGTTAAATTGTAATATCTCAATATGCAAAATTGTAACAAATGTGTACATTAATTCACTATTCCCATTGTTACTGAAGTAGAATAAGGTTCACTACGCTGATATAAACTTCAAGAATAGAATATGACAACAGGAATGAGCGGGTTGGGCCATTCATGGGTTGCTACAAAAGTCCGATGCCATCTCAAGACAAGGCATTAATCACGCACTTGCACCTCAGTCACACACACATTTTCGTCACGTAAACGGAGCTTAATGCTTTTAAGACATTTTACGTACACTCAGACACCGCAATTATACTAAGGCTTCTGGAGTTACGAAGAATTTAGAATTAGTACTCGATACCACTGTATTTGTGGAGACAATTTCGGATTGCGTTGGCAGTGGCAGTAGAAACGAAATTTGTGGGTAGCTGGTTCCAGGTTCCGATAATTTTAACTAGAAAGAAGTTTAAAACGTGAAGTTCATTCATATTAGTTTATGACCGTTATTTCTGGTTCGTACTTATCCGTTTCTGTCGAAAAATCCTTCCAAGTTAACATCGTTGAAGCCGTTGAAATGTTTATAGATCTCTATGAGTTGTCCTCGTATTTTTCTTTGTTCTAGGGAGATGAACTCAAGCCAGTGAATACGCCTTCCGTACCTCAAATTGCAAAGTTCAGGAATCATTTTCGTTTCTTTAAACTAACTTTTCTTTATTTTGTTAATGTCTGTTCGTAGGGTAAGAGACCTTAGTAACACTATATATTCTAAATTTGTACGGATTAACGCTTTATAGAGCGTTAGGACGGTGTTGTAGTTGATATTCTTTGACTTATTGTCGAAGTTTCTTCCAATGAAACCAATGATCCTGTTCACATTTCTGACGCTTTTTTCCAATCGTTTTTCATGCTTGAGATTATTTGTGATAATGATACAGAGAGATCTTTGTTATTGTACTGTTTCAATAGATGTGCCATTCGTTGTGTGTTGGAAACACTTGCTAACTCTACAGGCAGTACCTAACGCATAAGTTTCAGTACGCACACAACGAACAAGAATAAAAAGCCTGTTCTGATTACAGTGATTTTCTAACGCTGGCTCTTGCAGTTTTAGAGAACACGTAAAATTTTGATTATTCAAAATTTATTTCTTTCAGCTACGACGAAGTCGCCGTACGTCGAGTGTGATGAAGCTGAACACAAATATAACTGTAAAAGCCTCTGTAAATTGTTAATTATCATCCCTCGAATACAGGATAAGCAAAAAGTAGAGGTACGGTAGTGTGAATTCTTAGAAACACAGAATCGTTTTGCGTCATTTTGTTCCAGAAGTTTTTCAAAAAACTAGATTTGATACACAGAAGTGTATCTTCTTAATAGAAGGCCCTGACACATTTTTTCAATAATGTAAAGACAGAACCAAAATTGCATTTCGTTCAAATTTGTTCCGAGTCGTTCTACCAAGTAGCCGAAATACTACTAGAAGCAAGGTCTTCACTGAACTCTTCCTCTGCACTAACTGGGTCACTTTACCTCATTTCTTACAATAGGTTCACTGAAAAAATATCTTCACACTACAGCAGATGAAAAAAAGGAATAGCTAAACAAAGTTGTATAGATCACTGCAACTGGAAGAGAACTGGAGCAGCAGTAGCTTACACAACTCCACTCCAACGACGGAAGACACGGAGATTGTGCCGAGATTTGATCGCCTCGGCATCAATTCTAGTGGATTTACTGAAGCTATTGTCTGGTCTGCAGAGGAAAGAATCAACCCAATGGAAAACCCACTATTTCGAAACTAAAAATAAAGAAAAAGTAGTCTAGCTTTCAACAAAATCATTCTAAGAAATAGAAGCACAACAAGGTACGGTTTGCATATGAAACTGATGGAAACTCGTTCGTGTGAATAATTTCGAATTATAGGAACATTTCAGGCCCCGGTTGTTGGAGTTAAAATCATTGGGCTTTTATTGTAGTTGAAGAGTCGGTATAGGACATCATGAAATGATTGGAACGCTAGTCCCGGGCTCCGTATTCCTACTCAGAAAGTTTACGCGTAATAAGGCATAGGTAAGTAGCAACGGAACTCCATGCTATGCTACTAAAATAATGTGAATTTAGTAGTTTACATCGAACATCGGAGGAGAAATATGAAGTAAACTTTTCCAGTCAGAAACGCAACATATACAGAACTAAGATCTAATATCTCAAAAGCGTAAATCAAAGAAACTGACATTACGGTTTTTGTGCTGGACTATTTGTGGAGTCTCCCAACTGCACGCTAGCCATCACACTGCAGCCAAGACCAAGATTACAACTAAGATTGTGCAGCAGTTTTGCACTAACACATAGTAGGCGTTCACTTCATTTCCACATTTCGAATGTTAGCGTCTTTAAAAAAAAAAACTTTGACTAACTTCTGCAAAATATAAAAATACCGAATTTTCACTTTGTACTACACTAGTTAATCTTCATAATACAATGTTTAGTAGTGCAAAATATTAACAATAAGAATCATTAATAATTAGTGATTATCGAAATTAATTTTTATGAAAAATCATTCTTTCTCTATCAATTTACTTACTTATTTTTCAGCTTACTGAAGATATTACTTTCATATAGCGTAGAATGCAACTCTCAGTTTTTAATCACACGCTATTGAAAAATACTGATCTGCTCCAATTTAGCCGACAGGTTGGCATTCATTTGAATAATCATTGACAGCAAGCATAGGAGGTCACCTCACTGTCGTATATTTAGCTAAATAGATGCCTCGGATCGTTAAAATAATCTGAACCACGCATGTCCACAAGATATAGAAAATACATTAAAATCAAAAAATAGATATCACCTACAATTTTTAAACACTGAAGTTTTTTCATTTCAAAAGTCACTGAAAAGTTTGAATTGAAGGATTTTCGGGATGCAAAATCGAATACCAAATTCCGTCCTATATTTTTAAGTGCGCTTGAAACGAATCAATTGAAAAATTGTTTACATTCATTGGGGATACAAATTGTTCTTAACACTCAAATTTCAAACAATTTAAAAGACCAAGAACAACAGTTAATTAATGTGTTACAAGTTTGAGGAATTATACTGAACGCTAGAGATCCCACACAGGTCATTTCCAAAACAGTGACAACATTTGGCATCTAAAAATAGACCACAGCGACACAAGGATTACTGGTGAATACAGTGCCGTCCAAAATTAAGAAACAAATATTAAAATTTTCAAATCTTCAAAAAAATGTGAATAATTTATTTATTTCCGCAGATTGTAGGCATAACTATTTCTGAAATTTTCATGTTGCCTAAATAATACCACCATAGTTATTTTCTATTTTATTACTTTCTAAGTATCCAAAATTAAGGAGCAAAATAATGTTTTATCTAAACATGATTACGAAACGGATCAAATAGTTTCTTTAATATTTGGTTCTGCGAGCTTTGTTTTCAATCACGGCAGCGCATCTACAAACGCAGGATTTTAGCAAATCTTGACATTTAGCAATGGTAATCTTGGCTCATCTCTGTTGTAATTTTAGCCACAAATATTCAACTGTTGTTGGATTTCTCGACATAACATTTTGTCCTAGTCTTCCATAGGTCTTTCACTGGATTTATCAGGTGACTTCGAGGTGGCCAGTCTAAAACCTCTACTCCTCAAGCCTTAAGATCGCCCATAACAAGCTTTGCCTGGTGGCAGGGAAAATTATCTTGGATGAAAACGGGAGTATCAATTCCAGAATTTAGTAAAACTTGCACAATATGTTCTAACACATTCTTGTGAACAGTGGGACCAATTCAAGTGTTTAAACACACATGAGGTGAAGTACCCTGTCCTGATATCATAGCGAAAACCATCACGCTTATCCCACCAAACCTTACAGTTTTCTTTATACAGCCTCATTTCAAACTTTCATTAATACTCCTACTTCAAACTGTTTACCATTGCTATCAAATATATTAAATTTAGATTCATCACTGAAAAATACTTTGTTCTAATCTTCTGACTAACTGACATGTATCTGTGTAATTGTCAATCGTGCTGCTTGATTCTTTTTACTTATGAGCAGCTTTTTCTTTGTATATCTTGAGTAAAGGCATATTTCACGTAGTTACCTGGGCACAGTTTATCGTGAAAGATTTGTTCCTCCTTTGATTTCACTAAAAATTCTACCCGCAGTTACAAAACGGTTTTAGTGCTCGACGTGGCACAACTCTGTCCTCTCTTCTGTAGTTTTCCTTGGTCTTCCTCGGCTTCTTTCTATTAGGTAGTGTTTTAATGTCATTACAAAGGTTCCCATTTCGGCTCACTAAACTTTAACAATGATTTATCTGTCCAGTAACTTTTTACAATGTATGATTTTTTCGTAATTTCACAATTTCTGTTTTGACAGCTGCATTACCTATGATTCGTTTTTGCATGGTTAGAAATGCTGCTGGGATGGTAAGCGGTCTATATTTTTTACCTTTATCTGCTATTATGAGTAAACCTGTTACTTCAAAAATTTCATGTATTTTTAAATTTTGTACCTTACATTGAACACACAAGAAGTAATGAAATGTTAAATAACTATGGTAGCATTATTTAAGCAACCTGCAAATTCGAGACATTTCAAGTTCTGTATGTCTATATTCAATGAAAATTTCGAAAAATTTGGTCCATATTTTTTGAACATTTGGAAGTTTTAAAATTCCTTCCTTAATTTTGGGTGACACTGTTTATCAACGGGACAACTAATGGGACACACTCGTCAAAGGTTTCAAGCTACACATCTTTTGATTCAAGCTCATTCTTATCAGACGCAGCCAAGAAATGTAGTTGCTGACATCTATTATGAGGCAGCCATTACAGTCATAAAACTCTATTACACAATTGTTTTCAGAGTGCAGGCCTAAATACGAACTTTCCAGGTTCAAAACATAATGCTATCCGTTTAATTATGGCTTTATTCAGCCATACAATGTTTGCATACTCTCCTTGACAGTATGCCAGCATCACTAACCTTGCATCAACGAATAAATAAACATGAATACATTCTTCATTTCCCAGTAATTTTACTAGTCTTTATATGTATGAGTCTCAAAGTTAAAGTAAAAAAATGACGGTTATTTTCAGGTTCTGCTTGGTTAATTTACTCGTCAAAGGAAGTTTAAATTTTTATAAGCGAAACCATAGAAAAATTTTGGTAATGTATTTTTGGATCTGGCAGCATGGAAGTAAATTGCGGTCACCCTCCTCCCCCCAACACAGAAGACACGTTTCCTCATATCCTCCTGTATTGAAGCAAATACCAACACCAGCAACATTTCCCAATCATCCCAATAAAAACTTCAATTCAATTTCCCATCAGCTCGACAAAGCAAAGCACAATTCAAAGCAATCTCACACACAAGCCACCCGGACTGATTTCAGGAACGAGCGTTCGAAAAATAGTTGGTGAATACGGCGGACGGAAATGAAGGGGTAGTAAACATGGGCGGTCTCGCTCTCGGCTGGAGATTGCGAGCCAGGCGAGATCGGCAGCAGCCCTGGGCGCAGATG
Organism: Trinorchestia longiramus; assembly: GCA_006783055.1. Taxonomy (NCBI): domain Eukaryota; kingdom Metazoa; phylum Arthropoda; class Malacostraca; order Amphipoda; family Talitridae; genus Trinorchestia; species Trinorchestia longiramus. The sequence goes on from VCRD01001274.1 coordinate 102,440, forward strand.
TGGGTGTTACGTGTCCACATTTCTTTACTAGAATCTACTAATAAATTCTGAGTCTTGAAAAGAATGAATAAAAATACGAACACCGGGACCTAAAGGCATCATTAGCTATTACGAGATAATGTCAGTTTTATTTGAGTCAGGGGAGCGTGCACGAGAACATACGTCAACACACTTTTTGTAGAAGTCGGAAGCTTGTTCGAAAGGAATAAACAACGTGAAATCATCAGCGATAAAACAATCAAACTGAATAATTTTGATTATTGAGATTCAATCATATAAACTAGGGGTACAAATTATTTTCCCAATAATTTCAATAAATATCACATTATTCAATGGAATAGGAAAATAAATTTTCCCAGAATTTAGATTAATATAATGTAATAACAATGGAACAGGGGAAGGAATTGGTATCCTAATAATTTACACTGATCTGACGTAATTTTAAGGGTCAGAAGAACAAATCATTTGCCATACAGTGCATTTCATATTAGTTTCAGAGTCTGTACGATTTCAACGATGGAATGCACGAAATTGCTTCTATTTTCTTTTACCAGGTATTCAAAATTAACAAATATGATCATTAAATTTTGATAGTTAAAAACCTGAACGAACTTTTTTCGGGTACTTGATAAATCAATGGCTATTGTATAGTTGTAAATAATGAGCTTAATAATGTTATTTGAAATAAAGATATACATAAAATTTAATATTCTTACGTGAAAATAGCATACCAAATACAGAGTCCAAAATACAACACGCACTGAAATATTGCAAACAATGTCTTCTGTCTTTTTACATAAGTTTAAAACTTTTATGAAAAACGTTTACTTTAAAAGATTTTCTTTGTTCACTTTTTTTACAAAACGGCTCCAATACGCAACAAAGAATGAAATGCAAGGGAATGAAGTTCCAAAGAATGGCACAAAGAAATGAAGTTTCATGGAATGAAATACGAGAGAATAAAGTTCAAACGAATGACACACAAACGTTCTATGGAATAAAAAACGATAGAACAAAGTTCTTAGAAATGGAATACAAGGAAATAGTGTCCTACGGAATGAAATATGAGGGAAAAAAGTTCTAAATAGTGAAATACCAAGGAATGAAATATGAGAAAAAGAAGTTCTAAGTAGTGAAATACTAAGGAATGAAATATGAGGGAAAGAAGTGCTAAGTAGTGAAATACTAAGGAATGAAATATGAGAAAAAGAAGTTCTAAGTAGTGAAATACTAAGGAATGAAATATGAGAAAAAGAAGTTCTAAGTAGTGAAATACTAAGGAATGAAATATGAGGGAAAGAAGTTCTAAATAGTGAAATACTAAGGAATGAAATATGAGAAAAAGAAGTTCTAAGTAGTGAAATACTAAGGAATGAAATATGAGGGAAAGAAGTTCTAAATAGTGAAATACTAAGGAATGAAATATGAGAGAAAGAAGTCCTAAGTACATAGTGATATAATAAGGAATGAAGCACTAAGTCATGCTGACGGAATATTTATTGCTGTATTATTTCACGCAACATCCAGTCCTGCAGAAATTTGTAGTTCAATCTTCTTCACTCGGATAAGACCAGTCTACTAGCAAGACTAGCAGGAGAGACAAACAGGATTCAGATACAAATTAAGATAATTTCATTGAAAACAGTTAAGATAAATCAATTCAAAACGATAAAATTGAGACGTTCAAAAACCCAGGATACAAATAGAAAGATCGAAACGCTTTAAAATTCTGCATACCATCTAGTATAATTCAAAAACTTTAAATGTTCCAAGAAGACAGCAAAATTATATCTGACGCAAATGAATACCTTTTACATGTTTTTTTTATGATAAAAACCTTCACAAGCATAAACTCTTACTGCTTCTGTGTGAACAGAGTTTATTGCAAGTATTTGAAATGACGCTTGTCAATAATCGAAGCTATGACTCCACAACTATAATGGCATGCGTTTCCATACGCCTGGAATAAAATAGAATATGGCAACGAAAACGAGCAGTTTGGTCCATATTTAGGTTGCTGCCTAAGTCCCATGCCGTCTAACGTAAAGGCATCAATCACGCACATGCACAGCAAATATGCATATTTCAGCCACGAGCACACACCATAACTACTTACAATTATTTCAGTCAAACACACTGCAATCATACACAGTTTCTAAGAGATCAATAGGATGTAGAATTACTACTTTATAGAACTGAAGGATTCTTTATCCAATATTTGACGAAACGATTTTTGAATGTGTTTACAGTGCCAGCAGAAGTGATATTTTAAGGTAGCTGGTTCTAAGTTTTTGTAAATTTGACTGGATAGAAGTTGAAAGCTGAAAAGTTGAAAGTTGACAGCCTGGGATGTCGTGAAGGATCTTATTATTAGTTTATGACCATTATTTATAGTTAGCACGTAATTATCTTGTTCAAAAAGCCATTCTAGGCTAACATCTTTGAAGCCATTGAGATATTTGTAGGTCTCGATGAGTTGTCCTCGCAGTCTTCTTCGTTCTATAGAGATGAGCTCGAGCTGCTGAAGACGCCTTTCATAGATGAGATTGCGCATTGCAGGAATCATCTTTGTCGCTTTACGCTGATTTTTTTTCCCATTTTATTAATAACTCTTAGTAGAGTAGGAGACCAGCTCGTACGGTAGGACGTCTGATTAGTATGTTAAGTAAATTATCGAAGCATGAACTAGCCTTTGAGGAGTGAAAGTGTGCGACAACCACTAAGGTGATAACCATTGGTCGCATGACATTTAAAAAACGATGTTCTTAAAAATACTCCTTGCACTCATTTTTCAAGAAAAATATCGTAATATTTGCAATTTATTCATATGAGAAGTATTTGGAACTATCATTGAAACTAGTCTATTTTTGAATTTTGAGTTTTTCAAGAAAATTCATAACAAATCAAATGTGAGATATGTTTAGTGACATTGCCAGTGTTGCTCATCCACAGTTATCTCACGTTCCTAAACGTCCGAGTTAAATGATGTTAGAGTCTGGAGTTACAAAACGGAGGTACTAAAATATTTGTCTTCTAGAATTACAGATAATTTCAGTAAAATTACAGTACGAAGTGCCATGAATGCTCAAGTAGGCAAAAATACGCTTTATTTCAGCTCAAAAAAGAACGGTAGTTCAAAATTGCATAACGTGCTTTAGTTGGTGTACTAGCGAGGCAACTGCTCATTAGTGTCACTGCTACACCAAGAAATGGCCCTAGTTTAGTTAAACATAAAAGCCTGACTGCAGCTAGCCCCAATCGAGTCGGTACACTCTAATAAACTAGAAAGTAATCACTAATAAACGATAGCAGAGCAGACTTGGCGCGGCTAAATAGCTGGTCCGAGTCGTGGCCCGCCGCAATTAACACTTGACACAAACTGTGGTCGTCAGGGCCGTTGATTTAAGTTGATGGTCGTAGAGCCCGTGGGTGGCCGCAAATTGAGCTACTCCAGCGCCATTATGACGCGCTGACATGACATTCGACCCTTCAAACACCACTCACTTGTCATTAAAATAAAATGAATTGCCAGTTGGCCAGCTCATGGTAACACTGCTCCTCCTCCTCATTGACTGGACTATTTGTAGCTCGGAAGACGAGCAATTTTAATTTCTACACTTGAAAACTTTACGAATTCTATTCGTTGGTGAAGGAAACAATTTGCTGATTATCGTGACGAAACCTGATTTGACGACAATAATCATTTGCTATCACTGCCTCCCGGTTCCTGCACCAACTTTCTTTCGCGGATCGATACCTGGACCAGCAGACTTATCAGTAAATTTTCATGGTTTCCCTGCATGCATTGCCTATCGTGATACATTCAAGCAATACATTTTTCGTGTTCTGTGAAAAACACCATAACACGCTCAGTTTAGGGCAGCAAAGAAACAGAGCTAAAACAGCTTAAAGAAACATCGCGAGGGAGTTTGGTCTAAAAGTATTCGCAGTGTGTAACTTGTCTCTTTCAAAGTCACAACTGTTAAACAATAATTACTTCACAACGATCAAGTTTTCTCAACTGTTTCTTACGTAACATATAATGAAACCAACACATCTAAGAATATTATCAACATGTGACTGTTTTCAATCCAACTAGTAATGCTAAATTTGCATTATGTTGACAGATATTCAAAGAAATGCTGAAAAACTCGCGCATCACGACAGAAGAAAGCGGCCGTGCCTGCCATCATCTAGTAGGCTTCACACGTCTGCCAAGACGAGCCTGAACAAACCATGAGATGCCGACCGAGTAACTCTGAGGAAAACTTCTCCCACTTGAAAGCCTCGTAAAGAGAACTTTCTCAATCCGAGCGATCATTTGTAGCCTTAACGGTGATCTTCCTAGATAATTATCGCTTATCGTGGATAACGGGTGCAGCAGCAGAAGAGTTTCTAGGTGGCAGACCAGAGAGCCACTAAGCTAGGCAGCCCGAAATATTGTGACACACGCCGTCGTTATCAAAGAAAAACAACAAAGACTGGTGCTATTCATGAACCGACTTTTCAGTCATAAGTGGTTTTTATTAAGGCATTTTAAGTACAAAGGGGTGAAGTTCATTATCAGCGAGGAGCAGCAAGAAACCGAAACAATAGCCAAATTCTTTTTCAGAATTTTAGTAGCGACAAATTTGTAAGAACGCACTTATTATACAAAATTGTATTGATACGACGCATGAGAAATATGTATTCGCCTGATGCTCCTTCACAGACCAAGAGCAAGAGGAAAAAGGAAGAGGCAGGATTTTGTCGGGCATAAAGCTTGACGCTGGCGTTTCTTGTCGGTCGAGCAGTCCGGGGAAATTGAGTTGTTCTGCCTCTTTTGTTCTTGTGCACAGTCGGCGAGACTGGAGCGAGTGCCATTTTTGATGTGCTCAAAACTTGCCATATTTTTACTACCTTCACCTGCAGAGAAACAAGGGGAAGCAGCGAAAATTGTGTTAGTCCGTACGACTAAAAATGCGCTACTAAATAGTGTTGGCGGACGTTTGTAGGTAGTATAATTTAAAGCAGCATAATAACTCAGGAATTAAACAATGTAAGATCATAGAAGAATTAATTTATGCGCATGATTATTTACATTGGAAAAAAGTTCTCTTCAATTCTAAAAATAAGAACAATTTTGAGCTCTCCACTCCAAGGCAACATAATCGCAATACAAAGTCGAACAGTAAAAAATATGAGTATGTCTTCTATATCACTCTGTGATGAATATAAGAACGATAAGTTCATAATTTGCTTGATCTTCTTTTCTCACACAAGGAACATAATTTACGACGAAAGAAGAGCTTTTTACTTAACTTTCAGATTGACCACACGAGGTTCTCTCATGCGTGTCTTGTTTTTCTGAACACAATATCAACTTTTCTTACCACGTTGCACTGCGCTAGCGGTGTGCTGCCATAAGCAGCTACCCTTTATTTATGCACGAGACTTGGACTGAGTTTAGCGCGTTTGTTTTCATGTATTGAGTTCCAGTGCTGCTGACATAACTTCTATTCGAAACACATTTTAAAACAAGGAAGTTTTTATACAAAAAGTTCTTATAAAATCAAAAGAAGAATGCACAACACTTTTAACTCTACAAGAACAAAAACAATTACCGCAATGAACAAATTTGGCAAGGAAAGTTAGATAGTTTGGAACTCTATGTTCCAAATTTCTCTCAAGTGCCGACAATAGGAGTAGAATTCTAACACTAACACTACCATTGAATTTTGTGCGCATGGTTAAACAAGGAAGATTAGAGAATGGCCGTTAAATTAAGAATAGTCACAACACAATTTCAATACATAGAGATATATAGCTAGTTCAACATTTAGAAAAATGCAACGAAGAATTTTTTTTCTTTACACATCTTTCTTAACTTGCATCTACAATACTTGGGCATCAAGTATTGACTTAAATCTGAGGTCTGAAGCGTCTTTGCAAAGAGACAATGAACAACATGGATGCTGGCAAACGTGCCTCCCAGAATACATACAACTGTCAAAACCTTTCCCGTCTTATATTCCTTAGGAAACTGTTAAAATGTACTTTATTAGAACTATAAGCAAGAGCAAATCAGTAATAAGAATGCACCTTTTCGTAAGTACCCATTAAAGCAAAATTTATGAGAAATTATATCAATTCAATAAGTTTACTTATTACCAAGTGTCAGAAGAAACGTAACCGATTGATATAACAGTGATGTAAATTTCTGCTGATCTACTCGTATGTTTTCTCTATCATATCTAATTCAAGCCACATTACAAGAAGCGACTTAAGTTTGAGAAGGAGCTCCACCGGGCCACGACGGAGCGATAAAATTCAAGCAAACGTAAACCTTTCAGAGAAAATCCAGCGAGGAAAACCAGGACCAGCGATTCTGAAAGAAACCCACAATCTAAGCAACATCTCCAATTGCATTAGCAAGAAACCGACTGGTCAATGGCACAAGTCGAGGCAACGGCTTTCCGAGGAAAGATATTTTGCTTCTTAGCTCCTCCTCTTGAAGGCTTAAAACAACAGACTACTTGATACGACGGAACACTGCAAACAGTATTTTGAGCGAGTCTATGTCTGCACAAGCACTGCAAACAGAATTCCTGTCGTGTGTGTGTGCCAACTGCGAATTGATACATTTGATTGTCAATCATTTCTACGCCGGTGAATGGTGAAAGATTTGCACATCCATGTATTTCTTTCACTGCCAAAATTCAAACTCCGAGCGAACAATATTTTTGGTGGCGTTGTGGCCAATGTTGGCACAGCGCTGCCCAGGCGAGCGCAGGTGAACATCAGCGTGCTACTGCTCTGAACTGGGCCAGTACAGTGGGTTATATCAACCTATGAACGAGGAAAAAAGGACTGCTGCTAATTTCACTGCAGATAGGGACGTCCAGATATGTTTTAATTCCGATCTTAACGATAATTGTCATCATCTGAAATAAATCAGGTGTTAAGAGTTTCGTAACAACTGCTCACAATGTACAATATTTACTTTCATAGTAACTGCAAGGAAAAAGGCGTTAGGGTACCTTTAATCTAATATTCGTCTTTGAAACGATAAAATATCTTTTAATAGCGGAGTTATTAAGACCCGAGACCAAGGAAATAATCCTACAATTTTTCACACGGACAGGAAAGTCGCAGGTTTTTGAAGGCGACAGCGATGGTTGGAGTTCCTTCGTCAGTTTCTGCATTTGGTCATTCTGCTCTCATCAAAAAAAAAGGACTTCTATATTCGCTTGGAAAATTTACAACTACTGCTCGGATTCCTGGTCTCAAAAAAAATGAAAATATTGCCGTTCCTCTTCGTTACAGGAAATAAACCCACAATGAATGTAAAAGATCGTAAGTAGTTATTCATACGGTGTAGTTTTATTGCTAAAGCTATTCAAATTTATTTTACGATTTAAAAATTCAGTTTTTACAACCTGTTATTATTATAATTTCCACCATAAACACCTGAGCTAGGCTGTCTTAGCTAAACTGTTTTGGCGAATTTTCGCGCGGCAAGAGGGCACCAGAATGAGGGGGCAGAAATGATATGCAAAACGTCATCTGAAATTCGAAAAAAGTGGCAAAATAGATAGAAATGCAGGATAACATAAGATCCTTCTAATTTTCTGAGTTGCCAGCAGGGACTATCACTCAGAAACTGCTATGTTGGATATCAATTTAAAAAATATTGTAATCACAAGTAAAGATTTTAGATGTCGGAACGTGGGAAGAACTTTCTCCAATCCGTGAGATTCTGTACTGTCTGAGAGCAACAGAGATAATTCATTTGGAATTGAAATTTTTCCTTTGACAAAATCGACCTGAAAAAAATAAACACATGGAAAGAAAAGCAGGGTGCAAGTTATACATAACTGACTTGAATGAAGAAATATACTTTGAATTTTTATAACGAATGTGTATAATTTAAAATTACATTTACACAACTAACTTTTTTCCTTCTAGGGAAGAATATAACGCACGTGAAATACAATATTTATGTTGTGTTTGACTCCTTTTTGGAAGTAGGTGTCAAAGTGCAACCTGAGATTAAAGTCACAAAAAATCAGTTCAATCTAGGAGATATCAAACTCGAGATTTTACAAACTAGGAACTTTACCAATAACTGTGGTCACGCCTAAATTTTTTCAAACCAAGGTGTAGTTTTAAATAAACTTCTCTCTCCATTCATCTGGTATTGTTACACACTACCGAAAATGAATAAAATCTAAATGCATCATTGAAATTTTTAAACATTTTGCAAAGATAAACCAATGAATGCGAACAAATAACTATAGAAAGAAAAAACTATGCTTTAAAACTAATCTATGCTAGCAATGCTTCAAATGTTGTCTATCTCTTCTATAGCTGCTATTCTTAGCAATTGTAACAATTGTGACTTTCATTAGCAATTGTAACAATTGTGACTTTCATTTCCATTCTGATATCTATAAGACTAATCGGAACGAATAGATATGAACCACGTCAATAAGTTCATGGGATTGGAGTCAACTAACACATGAAAAAAAAGCTCACTTATGAAATACATGCAAGTTTATCAACGGATGAATTTTGATAGCTAATTCGTTCCAAGGGAAACAAAAAGCACGCAATGGTAACTCACATTTTATGACAACTGTAAAACTTTATTTAAAGAGCATACTCAGGAGTTGTGTATCATTTGATGGCGAATCGCTTGTTCCAAAATCTCGAAAAAAACAGCAACATAGTTGTCTTAAAACTATTTCTTCTACATTCTAAGTCACTTTTTTATCGCAAAGAGCAAGAAGCCACGAAAGTGCTTCGGGCTCTGCACAAAGCAGGCAATAAGTGTATTGATAGAGATCGTCTGACAGTGCAATTAAGGCAGACTTACAAGCATGAGCTCAAGAGCTGCTCGTACTGACGCTCAGTCGCTCGTCATCACTCCGGCCACAATAACTGTCGACATCAAAGACTTCTTCACGATTACTAGAGCTCCAGTAAGCCAGAACTGCGACTTCAAACTTCGTGGAGTCATGGAAGCTTTATTGGAATGACCTGAAGCGGCTGTGAATATCGCACCAATAGCTGCTTTGCACGTACTCCGCGTCGTAGCGGAATGAACTAACAAAATAGAATGGAGTTGTTAGACACGCGAGCTCCGACTCTTACATGCCCAGTCGTGGAGTGTCACGTCCTACTCAAGCACCACGAGTCGCTGGTCGCTACAGTTGTGAAGCATAGAGGAAAATGCTTGCTTTCAATCAAGAATGTTGAAATCAGATTATCATGAGTTCAGGGACGTTAGTGAAGAGTGTAGTTAGAAATAAGATTGAGCTCATCATGCGGGCCACAAACAGAGAGATGGAAACGGTAAATTTTATGAATGGTCTTTCTGCATCACTAGTCCGTAGGTTTTTATTCTGAAAATTAAGCAACATAACGCAAAAAATAAGCTAGTACTTTATCTAATACAAATGAACATTTGCATGACCGTAGGTAACATGTCAAAAACGATAAATGTCTCATGAAACTTTGTGACCAAATTCAAACTGTTCACGAAATCATTCAACTCCTAAAATTTCAAGTGCAAGTTCATCTTAATTTTAGAAATATATTGCTGATAGTTCCTAACGGCGGTAAATGCAAATAAAAATGGAAGATGTCATACAAGATGGAAATTCAAAGCAGGTCGCTAAACGTAACTACACACTAACTTTAAAAACTTCAAGAGAAAATGGGCATCTCGGTGTCACGAAATATGATAAAAAGTACCCAGTGCTTGTAGAAAAGGATTCTATTTCAACATATCACAGGACTTATAGAACCCCATAGAATGCATAAAATTCCGGAACTCTTATGTGGGATGGATGCAAATGGAGGTAATTGTCGTACATACATAATGGGAACTTAGACTTCCCCAAAACAATCCCAAGCTACACACAAGAGAATCCCGCTTGCTAGACGAGTCTGTTACGGGTTTCAATGTTACTCTTTTTGATCCTCTATGTCACTACTCCTAGGCAACCCGGTGTACCGTGCAACTTATTACAGTTTGCATATATCTCCCTAGTTTCTGACTGTTTTCACTTCATATTTCAGTTTCTTTGAGATGATATCGCTGCATATATTCCATAACAGGCTTGGCCTCCCGAGGCAAAAATTTGTCGCCTCTATTTTACTCTCTAAATTAAATCGTTACTAAATATTCCTTGATGATCATCTTTATTGCACGGAAACACTTGTAAACAAATCTTCTTTAGAAGTACATGTACTAATAATGATTGTACTATGAGTATTAAAAATATTAACAATAATGATAAGCTCTTAACTAAAATGACAATGGCAAAAACAGTGCATATATTGAAAAGAAATATATATTATTTTACACAACACGAGGATATACAGACCACATTCCAACAATGGCTAACACGTAGGCATCCCAAGCGAAAACTAGTGCGAATGCTCAAGTCGCGGCCGTCGTCACAAAAAAAACACCTTTGCAAAGTTCTACACCGTCTACTAGACCCGATACTAAGCGTTGTGAGGTGTTAAGTGCAGTGTTGTGGGGTTAAGTGTAGTGTTGTGGGGTTACATGGAGTGATTTAGTTCTAACACAGCGTTGTTGTAGTGGTACTCTTTACTCAGTAAGTCTCTCTCTGCACTCGTACGATTCCTTAACAATACAATACATTGCCACACTAAGAGCCCAGACCTCAGTGCACTATTAGTTCTCATATTAAAGAAAATTATGAGCGTAGAGGTCTGATGGTATTCATAGGATGAACGAGCCAGAAAAAATGAAAAATGTTTAGTAACTTGTTCCATACAAACGCCAACGAAACGATATCAGGTTGTAGATTTCCCTGGTTTTAAAAACTTTCAATCGCAAAGCCTGAATCATTTTATTTCAATACTTTTAATCATATATACTAATTAATAAATAAGTAATCATTTCACGTTTCACAATATACATGCATCTGAGTATCATAAAAACTGAGACGGAACAGAAAGAAGTATTAATCAACGTCAAACCCGATATTGATCGTTTCAGAAGCAGTGCAAAAATTCAAAATGAATGAAACAAGACTTGTCGAACAGAGCAGAAAGGATTCTCATTCAGTTTTCCACACCTCTTTTTAGAGTCATCGACCCATCAGTCATCCCTGTATTTGTCTGTAAAATTGATAACCAGCCTCACAACATCGTGTTCTCAGTACCGATTTTCCTCTACCAATGGGATGGAAATAAAAAGCAAGTCAAGTCATTGCTTTTCTCATTTGAAATTAAGGGCTTCGAGTTGCTGTATAGAGTTAATTTGGCAATGTGAGGAGGTGCGGCATCGTGCATGAAGATCGCCTCCTCCTCTAAGAGACAGGAGTTAAACATCTTCTAGAATTTTAACAACTTTCTTACAGTGATTTTTCACGCAATCGAACTCTAAGAGACTTATTTAGTATAGGTAGAATATTACAAGGTTATTGGTGTCAAGATGAAAGTATGGTACAGAAAGCAAAGGTTATCTGGAGTTCGTGCGAGACCAGTCATATTTGCCTCGTGTTGTCCGTGGAGTTTTGCATTTATCCTGCATACATCTTTCAGAAAACTTCTCACTGTGAGGTGTAGTCTTCTTTATTCGATCTCACACATCCTGTCACTGGTGTGAGTTTTTCTTCTGTGTCTCGTCACAGGTTTACCACACGAGCTTTATTACTGTCAAGTGAGCGGCGTCTCTCTTCATGTTCTTTATTAGTAATTAATTACTTACCAGCCGCTGTACCGCTGTTCTCTGTCGTTGTGCTGGCGGTGAGGCTTTTTGTAAAAAAGCCTTTATATAAAAACCTTTTTATATAAAAACATTTTGAGGTACTGAGACATGTGTTAGGATGACATACCTTACATTTACACCGAGTTTTTAGGCTAAACAAATTATATGGATGCTAGTAGAAATACGTCGTATTAATTGCTAAAATTATCTTAAAATAACAAATTGTTCTACATTTTAATGAAGTATATACAATATTAATTGTTGAGAGGAAATCCAAAATAAAGCAAAGGATAAACCGATCATAAAATGGTAAAATATCCACTTATGATGTAACAGAAAAATTCATTTTGAGATTTTGACTCTTATTTTCCAGATTTAAATTGGCCGATATTAGAAACTCTCATGCATCCATGCATCCAAATACTACAACTTACATTCAACTTAAAAAATATGTTATTAAAGTATAGAATACGAACTAATTAGGTAGCATTGCACGTTCAACTGATTCCAGCACAAGCCACATTCCCCATCTATTACTCCAGCTTTTTTTTTGTGTTGGGAAGCCGACTTGAGGCCTTAAAGTGAAGGAGCGTACAATTTGCAAATTAGATGGTGCAAATTTAAATACTGGAGATTGATAGCTCTTCGTTGCGCCTGCTCTTCCTCCTTGAAAATATGACCAAACATTTGTTGTACTTTTTAAACGAGGAGGAAATACCAGCACGAGAGGCACACACAACTAAGAGTTTATTAATCTTCTGTATTTAAATTCCTCACAGATATTGACTTCATTTATGCTTCATCTCATACCCCCAATTTTTCGGCTTCTTTCTTCAAGCATCTTGCAGCAAAAGTTCTACAGTAAGCCAAGCGATTCCAGGCTAAGTTCTGCAGGAAAGTTACCTTAGCTGAATAATGCGACTATTGCCATTACTTCCTGATATTTTATCACTCAATACAACTGGTATTTAGGTGCACCGAATGCTGTTGT
>VCRD01001274.1:115390-137255 GCA_006783055.1 Trinorchestia longiramus
ACTATAAAAGGCTCTGTATTTAGTCACTCACTTCGGATAGCTTTTACTCCCGCAGTGAGATACTAATCCAAGATTTAAAAATATTAAAACAAGTGTGTAGGGTTTAGATTGTTAGCAGGGTTAATTCCTTGAAGTATTTATCCCAGCCTACCCGAGAGTTTAACTGTTTCGGTGAAGGCGAAAAATAGGATAACTTGTTTGAATAACGTTTTCTGTTTTTGAATTTCAAGAACATCATAAATATTAGATGACATATGAGTCATTTATTATCTGACTATATTTTTCTTATGTTTTATAACGTAATTTACCTGCCATTACACTTCTGGATTAAGTAGATTAAGTAAAATTAAATGGGGCTTTCAATAACGTTTATTTTGTACTGTGATAATTATGTTCATTTTTATGATTAAGTTTATTGAACAATAAATGCACCTTTACACATTTGTACAAGATAATACTAGTATAAATAGTGGTATATTATACAAGGAAGAAGGGTTCATTCCTACGAGGGTGTGATCCCCTGGGTTCTTTCTTTTGCTCTCAAAAGAAAACAAATTTTACTTTCCAAATACTTTTCAGAGAGATAAAAACGATAGGAAAATAATATAAGGCAAGCATTTTGCTCTTAAATATCATCTTCAACATCTAGAATAAATAATGTATGAAGACAGTAGAAAACACTAAGCGAAAATAGTATGTGTTAGCCAGTTGCAGGGGAAAGGCTAACTTGGTATCGCATTAGACATGATGTATCTTAAAACGTGGAAGAACTCTACAATGCGGAGATTTGTAATCTCAGATCTTGAGGCTACGAATCATCTACACAAGCAAGCACGGACGTCAGAAAACTAGTACAGAAACTCCAGCAAGCGCATCGTGATCGTGATTGAATCGCGTATTCAGATGCACTACGTACCACGTATTCGGATGCACTATGCACCACGTATTTAGATGCCCTACGTATCACGTATTCAGGTGCACTAAGTATTCAGTGCTACTGACCATGACTTACATCAAATTTACCACACTGAGACGTTTCATCGATACAGATCTAGACTTCAACCAAAGTACTCATAAATACAGCCTCTGGCAAAGACGCACAATGTAAGTGACGATGGAGTGACGATTTGGGAAAAAACCTGCTAAGGCTGACGGTAGATGACTGTGACCTGTATACCCCAACACTCGCGTTAAGGGTCTATACCCAAGATTGTGACACCTCAATTTATGCAAACGGTCGATGACATATTCTCCTTAAACAACGATACTTTCTGAACATGATCTCAATTTTGAACATATTCCGAGATTTTCTGACACTTTCCTTAAACATAAACTGTAAGTGCACAGTTATTCAACAAGCCATTAACTTCTACAGGCCAATAACATGAAGAGCGTGAATGTGTTTAGAAGTTTCGGAAGAGCCTTCCCTTAGGCCTTCAAGATTTTGAAGTCACCAACATTTTTGCATCTTCAAGCGATAAAGCGGAGAAAATTTTAGACGAAAAAAGAACGTTTGGGCCGTTATCGTATTATTCCTATTTTAAGGTGTTTGCACACTATCAGGTCATCCCATAAGTTCAGCCTGAATTTTACCTTTTTTTAAATTGAACGAAATTTAAGGAGTATTTCATAATGTCTAATGGAGATGAACATTGTTTTTATGTTTAGATGCATTTAAAATGGTCAAATTTTATTTCGGAGAACAATAAAATTGCATTTTGTTTGATTAAATCCCTGCTAACATGGAAGTACCCATGAGTCATATGAGGCACATTATGCTTTGTGAGTTCAAGAAAGGAAACTTAGCAGCCAAAGCGGCTAGAAACATTCAATCAGTTTATGGAGAAGAATGTGTGAATGAAAGAACTTGCAGAAGATGGTTTGCAAAATTCAGAGTTGGAGATTTCACCCTCGAAGATGACGTCCAGTTGTTTGATGAAAAGCTTCTTGAAGCTGCCCTTGAAGAAAATCCTGCTCTATCAGCTGAAGAATTGGCAGTGGTTCTCAGTTCAAACCGTACAACTGTTCATCGTCATCTTCAAAAACTTGGAAAAGTTCCTAAACTTGAAAAGTGGGTGCCTCATGAATGAAAATTCGGACAGAACTTATGGGATGACCTGATACATATGATACAAATACAATAATTCGGAGAGTTCTGCGTGCATATCGCAATACACGCTAAAAGTTTCTGGCTTTGAGGTTGATTCTGCATGTAATTTAAAAACAACAGCGCTAGTGCTATAACGGCACTGAAACATATTTCAACTGAAGCAAAAAACAAGTTTTTGAACCTAAATGCAGATTCAAATTATAAGACCCAAAGTGTTGCTTGATTATAATTTCTCAAGGAAGAATTGCTATTTAAGCCTAAAGTTTGGCATTCAAATTTTGAACTCTAAAATAAGGATTCACACTTCACTTGACATCGAATTCACATTTTGACACCACATGCAACGCTCAGAATGAACGTATACTGAATAGGTGACATTGAGATTTAGCTTAGATCAGTGGAGCAAGAGCCAAATGCGAGCACATCTTCCAGGAACTACAACACGAGCTCGATTAATGCTTGGCTGGCTCTGGTTGTCGAGGGAAGAAAGGCCTGACCTGCTCGAACGGACAACGAGCGTGAGGGACTCAGCTAAAGGCTGACTCAATAAGCTAATTGGAGGTAGGCCTTAAAATAGAAGAACCTGCTCAGAAGATATTCAGAAGTCCAGGAAACATTTTTATAGCATTTGACAGTGAAATCCAGCAGTTGATGAAAATTGCATCGCTAGATGAGGGTTCCTCAGTTCTTGGCAACCAGTTTTACATCTTCTTACCGGACATTGTTATACTTTAACAAGCTTTTTTTAACACGTTAAGTGCGAAGTGACCCACCGGTGGTCACTAAGGTTAGGTTCTGTAATTTTTCAAAGCTTTTTAGTGACTGTATGTACAAAGTAAAGATTTGCACCGGCTAGGCAACCGCACTTAACGTGTTAAATAAACATAATAGATTTCGCCCTATTAAGCTCTGTAGCGTATGTTATCTTGTCGCAGAAGAATTTAAACGAGAGGTTTTGTCAGAAAAAACATTCGCTTTCAATGGATTTCTTCGAGAGGATTTTGGTTAAGACTCCAAAGAAGAAAGGTCAATTCCTGTTAAAATGTCCTTCAAATATTGAAGCAGGAAAGTTTAATTACTGTTATTACAAATTTATACCCATTGGGCACTTTTAAACGCATGTAAAACTGCTAAAACACAATTCTAGCAAGGAGTTGTTTCTTGGTCAAAACATGACTGTGGCAACAACATCTATCGAACGAGGCTAATATTTGTGTTGACAGGATAAGCTAAGTATGGTAAAAACTATGCAATAAGCAATGGAAAATATATTCGATAGTCTTTTCACATCTTTCTCACTCTTTTGCATGTCCACATCGGAATCAGGATGTATTATAATTTGGCAGCATAGAAAATATGAGGTAGGCCTTATACGGTAGAATGAGGGCATGGAGTAGACCTAGTACGGTAGAATGAAGGCATGGAGTAGACCTAGTACGGTAGAATGAAGGCATGGAGTAGACGTAGCACAGTGGAATGAAGGCATGGAGTAGACCTCGTACGGTAGAATGAATGCATGAAGTCGACCTAGTACGGTAGAATGAAGGCATGGAGTAGACCTAGTACGGTAGAATGAAGGCATGGAGTAGACCTAGTACAGTGGAATGAAGGCAAGAAATAGGCTTACTGCCATCCACGCTGGTCTCTACGTGTCGGACTTAATGACCCGTTCGTGATCGCCCAACTCCAGCCTGCCCATGACAAGAAAATTAAAGACAATGAGCTCTTAAAAGTCCACATCAGACGACCGTATTTATATCCGTTCTATGAGGCTGTATTAAAGAAAACTAGCGAGTAGCTCGTATTGACCTGCTCAACTTCGCTCCTGTAACTCTCATGCGTCGAGGTGAGAGCCTTAACATTTCTCAGCTCAGTTTTCAGCTATAGAAAATGAGGTTAAAATATGCCTGATTCTCATTTCAATCATTTAATCGATACCAAAAAGTTATTAAAGGAAATTTATACACCAATAGTGTTCAAGGAAGAAAGATGGTCAGCCAAAATTACATATATTTACAGTGACGGCGAAGAAGACAAAATTATGTGCAACTACTTTTTTGTTCGAAGAATTGGACTTATGCGATGTATGTCGCCACAATAACTCAAAGTTTTTGTCTTCTTCATTATCGCTCACATGATTAATAAGTTTTTAATTAGTTAACTTTTCATCAGTCTTTGATGGGAGCTTCCTTCCACACGCAAGTCCCACAGATCGCAAGGCATCTTTACACCAGCCTCACTGTTCTCCTATAACACTATGCCTGGGTGACAAATTAAAATCTTAAACTATTGATGGTTATGACTGATTGTCGTGTTTTTAAAATTGCTCATTTGTGCAAAGACCATCCTAATTTTTTTTGCCATATATCTCAGAAACATTATCCCTGTTCACCTATAATAATTATTTAAAGTATAAACTATATTCTTTTATTTATACTGTAAATAACACTCCCAGTTGATAGCACGGGAAATTTCTAATATTTTGTTCTACATCATTAGGCGGTAAGTTCATATACTGCAGGCAACCTTGTTTTCCTGAAAGCCTGATAACACTTCAGAATGGTAAATTGACAGAGCTGTCACTCGATGAAAGTGGCCTTTAAGTAATTCAAACCTACGGAACCTCAAAACTTGAGTTAATTTTTTATTTTTTAATAAAAATGAAGAATTATTGAGCTTAAATTAATTATTGGAAGTTTTGTTTGACTTGTCTGCGAGTAAACAAATAAATTACTTGAAAAAATATTGCTATTGGATAGTTAGCGACTAGCTGGAGACCAGCAGTAGTCGCTCAGTTGAGTTGATTGAAGCACTCAGTGCAAAGACTCGAGCTGCTAGCGGCGTCACAGAACTTCAGTAAAGCGGACGTGTTCATGACTCACAGCTCTAGCGCCACAGCTGCGCCACTTTATTTACATCTGCTCTAATGCTGCTCTCATGCTGCAAAATCTCACAATTTTTTTTAACAGGGTAGCATTCTTCCTCTGAATACACACACGCAGAAAGTTGACCGTTTTAAAAGAGGAGTATGTTAATAACAGGAATAGTTTTCATGTTTTCTCTCGGTCCTGAGCTCTATTGCCAGTACGTTGCAGCTCAAGGCCTTGTCACATCTGCTACCGAGGGTCAAGAGTACAAACATCCTAGTTGCCTGTTCAGTAGACATGTCAGGTCTTTACCAAGTAGGTCTCAGGATAAGACAGAAACTAATGTGTTTGAATTGATCCTAAAAATTTACCCGTAAATTGTAGCTGCCCAGCTTAATTCATAAATTGCCATGGCGGGCAGTACTGACAAGATGGCTGAAACTACTGCACTAATGCATTTAAATGCAGCTCCCATCTCGTCTCTGTTGAGTCTAGCATGTTTCAACGCATGCGTAGTTGTCAATATATAGTCTGACATCGCATGGTCTCGGCAGATGTGCCGAATCAAAATTTATAATTCTTAGAATATCTGACCCTAATCCTTATGCTGGATCGCTCAAACAATTCCTGATTCTAAAGTATTCGCTGATTCAATGGTACGATGTTTGGCTCTAAAGTATTTGCTGATTCAAATGTGTAAACATGTATCAAACTACGCAGATTGAGGTCGGATCATTCCACTTCGTGAATAAACCATCAATATTCTTTAGTCGATAGCAAGTCGCAACTCCATCGGGTTACTCCTAATTCTCTCATTGTGTTAATTTACTCTAAGTACCTCCTAGAGTTCTCCCGAGTTAGTTACTGAGAGTTGTCAATAAACTGCATCTAATATACTCATATGAAAAAGAAGAGTTTCACTCCCTGCTTTTGAGTATCTATCATTACATTGGTACAATCTGCCTCTGCTTCTTAAGACGAGAACTTGCTCAGGAACAAGATAAAGAAGCACACGACATAGTGATGTGCGAAGTGTAACATGAATTCAATTAACTTGGATGTTACGGGTCAATTATGTAAGAAGCTTTTAGGCTTTTCATAAATTGTAGAGACAATTACTCAACTGAAATTCATTAGGATTCATAATTCCAGCAGAGTGGAAAAAATAGCCCTGGCTTCGGAGTGGGAGAAATGACGAGGAGATGGAAGCGGATTCATGCCTGCGAATTGGGGGAAAAACATTTTCAAGATACGGGCGGAGGTTTGGACAAAGACACTGACCGCAATATCGCAAGGCCGACAAATGATGGCTACTCACCATAGACAGGAACAGAGGCCAGATGCTTCTGCTGCACCCTGTTCTTTGATGTGAGTCTGCACAGCGCACAGTCAGCATGCACGAGCTGGGCTGTACAATATACGAGGCTGCTCCTCGATAGTGTCGACCTCTGCACTGCCTGCCTTCCGCAGTCGAATATTTCTCCGACTTGAATGTAAACAGATTCTGACTTCAGCTGTTAATGCTGCTGACATATCCGCTGTTCACAACCGCCGATAGCCTTCAAATTTCTAGCTAGTTCTGTCAGGATATTTGAATAACGCGGAAATAATCCCGTCTACTGGTTACCCTTGCCAACAGACTCTTCTCAAAAATTCCACGTCGTCGATGATTCTCCATTAAAGAAAGACTGAAGTACAGCATAGTTAATGTACATTAACAAGCAAACGTTTAACACTATTCAGGTACATAAAGTTACATACACGGATTTTCGAAGCATGTTGAACTTGTTTGTACAAGTTGCCCGGCAATGGCTAAGAAATTTGATATCATTTATTTAATTGTCGGGAACAAAACACTTGTGAATTCAAGCATTGGTAAAACATTGTTAGTTTACCCAACAAAAGAATTCGGACAAACTTTTTTGACATTTTTTCAGTCCAAAAGCCAGATGTTATTTCTTGAAGAGAAGAATCACCTTGCGTTGAGAATCATCATGGAAGTAAGAAAAAAGGAATTAGAAAATAATATCAGTCAACTTTTTTAATTCATTAAAGTAAAATACGCTAAAAAGCATGATAAAACACGTGCGTAAAATGCATTGTGTTAATGTCGAAATTTTCTAGTTTTACTGGGATACGCCGTATAAAATACAATATATAATCCTGACCGTCACGAGGCAACTGTAAAAAGAGCAGCCGGCCACTCGCTTTGTACTACGGACACTTAATTTTAATGAAGAAGCGCTCATTAAACAAATAATAAAATAATAATTCGGGCTTCAGTCTCCAGAAAGCCTGAAGCTTGGGCGAAGAAAATTTGCCGCATTTAACGAAGTAACTTCACTTTTTGCCTACGTCAAGTGCAGGCGTAGTAAAGATAGTCATTAGTAGGGGGACAGTTTTGTTGCATTAACATGCAATACATAACAATTACATGCGATGTGCTCGCAAGCTTGGGCGCACAAGAGGGCATTTGGTTACTTAATCGTTCCATGCGACATGCATTTTCAGGTGATCGAATAACTTTTTCACATGCGTTGCGTTTCAATAACGCTATTTGGAAATTATTTTTCAAACTGATTTATTTGCTATAATATCTTGATTTTAGTAAATGCACATTGAATTTAAAAACTCTTCTTATGTTATGAGTTGAACTTTATTCGAAAAATTTCGTACGGCGGTTTCTGTATAATGAATTTCAAACCATCAATTAAATAACTGAAACGTAACACTAAAAGCAAGTTCAACTAAGCTAAATTTCGAAATATGACTTCCAGTTAAATAAGATTATGCTTGAAGAAGCCAACGCTTTCAAAGGCGTACTTGTTCAACTTTCTGTTGACTTTATATTCATTCCTCACAGAGAGAAGCCCAGGAGCGGACGACAGTAAAGTAATTCTGACGCTTTTTGAGATTAAAGCAGAATTTATACCATCATTCGTTGCTCATTTACTTCCTTCCTTAGCCGTGCTTGGTATAAGGCAGGCTTCTGGCTCAAAGTTTTTACGATTTGCTGCACGCCTTGTTTTAAAAACAAAAAAATTCAAATTTTTAAAACCGTGACTTAATGTTACTAAAGTAGATGGAGGTTGATGACAGATATTCTTTAAAAAATACGACGGTGTGCAAACCAAATAGTAAGAAGGAAAATTATTCACGAAAAAACTACATTGACAGACATGCAGCATTGTAGGTCACCCATGCAATACTTCAAAAAAGTCTACATTAAGGGTATTTTTGTATCAATAGGACTATTACTAATACAAAGGAACTAATTATCTGTTAGAAGCTCTCTAACTGGATACATATTTCATTTTGTTATTCGGAGAACATGCGTGTCTTGAGTTTATGCACGTTAAACAGAGTGAACTGAAGCTCTAAAGGGAATTCATAACTAATGCTAGCTGGGATCTGCTTTGCCGTATTCTGGATGTCCGAGAAGGCCCACAAACATTTTGCTTACCTTGGACTACAGTAATATTTACTCCAGTTCTGGTTATTCTGTCTTATTCAGAAACAGCCCGACAAGCTATTTTCGCCGCAGCAGTTGACCATCGTTTGTTGCTTGTTGCTTTTGTTCTTAAGCTTAATTAGGTACCACAGAAAACTTACTGGGTTGTGAAGTTAGAAATATTCTCGTGTCTTTTGCATACTCCATACTACGTAACAATTTTGTTTTTGACTACAAGAGTGTTCTTCTGTCTTGCTAATGGTCAATTGATGATTTTCAACGCTGAAAATGCGTCGTTAGAACTGAAAACTGAAGCATTACGGACCTTTTATCGTGGAATTCGAATAGATCACTACAATTTCCCTTTTACGAATGCTCGCTTTCAGATACCCTTTTCTAATTTTTTTCATGATTTCAAAATTTCCGAAGAATACGTTAGTCGCCGTAACTTTCCGGTCGAGAATCGTTTAAACAAACAATTACTAAAGTGTTATATTAAATAGTTCCTTACTCTTGCGAATTCGACCAAATGCATGAGTACGAGCCAGATTTCAGATTGCAAGTCTGAAAGCATACACATGACTCGTAATCTGACTTTCACCAGGAGAATGGTCGTATGTAGTAAAATTTCCATGGAGTGAAGAATATCTAAAATATTTTTCAATCGAGAGAAATTACAATTTTGAACCCAATGAGACAACCAGTTTTGAGGTTCATCGTTGGGATAGCCTTCCTGTTTCAAGGAGATGCCGAGCGAAGGTCTAAGCTGGTGAAAACCAATATAAGGGTCTCTTTATGGCGAGCACATATATATACATATATATATATATATATATATATATATATATTATAGAGGTGAGCATCTGAACTGAACTTCTAAATTGCAGGATTATGAAGCATCAATACATTCTGAAGAACAAAAAGAAATATTAATATACCTAGCAAGAAGCCAGATTCTAAAGCGGCTTAGAGAGATGCATGTGTGATTTATTCACGGTATTGAGTAACAGGTACGCTCTGACAGAACTGGTAAACTAAATACCAGCAACCTTGATGAAGTAAATTATTTTAACACTATTAGACTTAAGACGACTGTAAGAGCGTAAGAAGACCGTTAGATTTGTAAGACCATCTACAGAAACAAAAAAGGCTACATACATTAGATTTCACGGAAATGGGGAACAAACGAATAAGGCTTCACATCTAAACCTTCAGTCTCTGCAAATGCGAGCGAGAATGAATAATGGAGACCAAATGTAGGAATTTATTGAAGGTGTTTGAAAAATTATTCGAGTAAATTTCTTTGAGTTAAATCACGATTACCATTATTTTTACTACTGCTGCTGGACGATGACGTAGATCAAATTGCAGAAATAGCAATAACTTGAGGACCGTCAGTGCGACGCCCCACGGAGGAGCGGGAGGGTGCATAATATTAGACAGGGACAGACTCCCCGTAATACTCGATGATGGGATAACGATGCTCGAGGGAAAATCCCCCGCCAGCGTTCTGTGGAATGCACAGAAATTCTATCCTCAGAAGTTCTGCCATCGAACTCTCTGCTGTCTCGAACGCTGCAAGGTTTTTCGTGTGGGGAGCTCCTTCATGACGAAATTGCATTATTTTCCCGCTCAGGTCGCTCGTTTCTTGGTCTGCACTCGCATCCTCAGCACAGTTCCAAGCAGGGGATGTCATACAAGTGCACATTGATGGAAATTTACTTACGCCACTTATGTTTCCTCATGGCAAAACTAACTATTTCAAAGAAAAAATAAAAAAAATAAATGAATTTAAAAGAACAGAGTTCTCAACAAACGTTGTTCAAGTATTACCTGAGTATAGCTTCGTCTCACAATAGCCTCGCCTCCTGT
Organism: Trinorchestia longiramus; assembly: GCA_006783055.1. Classification (NCBI taxonomy): domain Eukaryota; kingdom Metazoa; phylum Arthropoda; class Malacostraca; order Amphipoda; family Talitridae; genus Trinorchestia; species Trinorchestia longiramus. The sequence continues at coordinate 125,691 of VCRD01001274.1, forward strand.
TGATCTATAAAAAATATTAACTTGAAGCATGTAATGTAACACCGAATTAGTTCAGCTTCTCTTCAGCTGCGTTGAAATACGATTCCTCAAAAAATCACTGTATTTGGTCCACGAAATCTCATTTCTTCGAGAAGCTCCGTATTTTTTGGGGTCTGCCGGAGTTAGTGGGAAGGGGCTAGTGAGCCCATTTGGGAGCGGAAAATCGTTTAGTAGATTTACAAGTTCCTCTTTGCATTCTCGAACTCGTTTTCCATCTTATCAGGATGGAGGGCGGCCGGACCGTGACCAAACCGAGCAGCAGTGCTGGCCAACATTCCTGGGTTTCTTGGGCTCACTCTGATTTTCAGTTCAGTTTTGGATTTTCCTCTGGTCTTTATCATGGTTTATTGTGTTCACTGCAGTGAAAGTGGACCAATATTTCCCACACTTCCATTGCAGTTTAGTAGTGAGCTGCACAGGGATATTAGAATTCACACGGCACAGTTGGGATATTGCTACAAAGCCGTGACTCTACAGCCTTGCATCTGAATTGTTGAGTTCACTGGTTATGCTCAGGCATCAAGTACTGGTCTCACTCTCTCTGAGTCTTCTATTGTACATATAATCAGGACCACAGAGAAGCCACATGACGATGGAGACTGAGCGACAGTGGAGACTGAGCGACAGTGGAGACTGAGCGACAGCGGGGACTGAGCAACAGCGGGGACTGAGCAACAGCGGGGACTGAGCAACAGCGGGGACTGAGCGACAGCGGAGACTGAGCGACAGCGGAGACTGAGCGACAGCGGAGACTGAGCGACAGCGGAGACTGAGCGACAGCGGAGACTGAGCGACAGCGGAGACTGAGCGACAGCGGAGACTGAGCGACAGTGGAGACTGAGCGACAGTGGAGACTGAGCGACAGCGGAGACTGAGCGACAGCGGAGACTGAGCAACGGTAAGAACTGAGTGACATTGGAGTGAAAGACAGTGGTGCAATATTAAGGTTCTTGCAGATACTTTGATATACGAGTATTGTACATATTAACAATCCCAAATCTATGTTTTGAAAGCTGCTGGAAACCGTGTAAAATGAAATACATTAATAAAATAAATCAACATTATTTCGATATACCACAAAGTACAGTATCATCGAGTACAGTAAAGATCTACAGTATATGGCATTGGGATTTCAATTTTTACCGCTAACGTCTTAAGACCAGTAATGATGCTTTCAGCGACTGTTCCCGTCCTCTGTGGTGCGACTTGAAGTAGAAATTCGTAGGCACGCTAGATGAGCTTGATCTAAGGTCTTGTAGTAGGCAGGACGTGTATCTTGTCAATCGATAATCAGACAGAAATGACCACGGCGACTACGGGATTTGGACCCGGGTCTTCCGCAAGGGAAGTGAGGAAACGCACCACTTGACTCTTGAGGCAGTTTGTCAGAACTGGCCACACACAGCGATCTCATCTGCAGATCCATGTAGTGAAGTCTCAGTTTGATCCTAGTGATCTTATAAAAATATTATTGCAATATAAATACTCCACCGAAAAATAATCAAGGAAAAAATGTGTCTTACTACCGACGTCAAAGTTCCTAAGTCATCAATCGGATACTGCAAAGATTTTCAGTGAAGGTGCAATAAATTTTAGCATACATGTTATTCATTCAAAACAAAGGATTATCATAGAAAATGGCCATTATTATTAATAAGGAATATCAAGGGAAAAATAAAGATATATCGTCCATGTCAGCAACGAAATAAACAGTAAAAACAGTGATGGTATATCTCAGGTCATTTAAACTTTATACTAGTTTCATGCTTCACATACTGTACGTTAATTTCCAGCTCATTTTGCTACGGTAATTTTAAAACTTGTTGAAGTTTAGCTGTGCAAGTTAATACGTGAAACCAAGCGGCGTCTTGAGACGTAGCAAATACGACATGGCAGGACATCTGAAACAGGAATAATTATCAGTACACATGGTAAGTGTTATTTGCTTCCTTCACTCCTCATACACAGCAAACACGGAGACGAGGCACTTCAAAAGCTACGCAAACACTTCAGTGATTGAAGATTTGAGTGTATTCTCTTTAGTTTATGAGGCCATAATGAGGCTATATTATGCAAAGGCGGATAAGCAACAGAAGCGTACATGAAACGGGCAAAATCTTAGGCTAGGTCGTTGAAGAGGATGATAAGACGTACCTCGAGCACTCGACACTCCAAATGAATGTCAACATTTCTTTTTCCACTCCCAAAACAGGTGAATTCTGATATCTATTTTTGTAAAAATATCTTGTGGCGACTGTATTAACGTATAACATTATATTTTGATTTCTCACAAATGTTTCCTTCGAGGTGCGTCAGTGCTTATCCCGCAGCTTTTGTTGGCAGCAGTGGGTTGTGCCAACCGAATCACGAAAACAGCGTGTTATAGAGAAAAGCAATGGGATTTAATCTTCATTCAGTTAGACCGTGATGATCGCCACGATTATGCTGTGTTTATCATAAAGACCAGCACTAGTTGTACTTATATTTATGATCTTTTCCCACAGCTACGTCGCGTCAGTTCTGTATTTGTCAACTAATTTTTCAAGATTTTTTTTTATAAGTAAGCCATGCGACCTAACTGAAACTTCGTTTCAGTTAATTATGATTTTTACTGAAATTACAACGTGAATTTGCTAACCCAGCTGAATTTAATTCAATCTAATTCATTTTATTCTAAAATTTACAATGGAAAATCAAGATACCATAACTCTGCATCTTGGTAATGGTAACAATTACAACAGCACATCAAATAGAGGACAAGAAAATGAGCGGGCATGGATATTTTTTCCGTCACGTTTAAAAGCAGCTAGTTTAATGCAATAAAATTTTAAAAATGCATAAGTAAATAATTGTGTCTCGCTCTCAACATATCAATGTGTCTCACATTATTAAGTACTAAATATAATTTTGAAACTTGGCTACAGATTTGTTTAAATGTCACACAGCTCAGGAAACAAAATTTTGTTCGTAACACATTCGACCTTGTCCCTCTCCCACGCTTCACAAATATAACCTATCATGGACAAGGAAGTCAAACTGATTTGTACCTGACATATATGATCAATGAAGGTCAAGGAAGTCTTGAAAATATGACCATTGAAAGACTACGTAATCTTACTCCAACAATTGACAAATATAACCTCACACTCGACAAAAATGACCTTTGAAGGACAAGGAAGACTAATAAAACAAGGCAGGACGGTTCTCCTGAGGACGCTCATCAAAACTCTAGAACTCAAATTCCCCAAATTTGTCGTCGGCGAAACTTCAAGTTCAAGTTTTTTGCCTTCTCTTATTGCACGAAACGAAGGTCTGGACGGATGAACATGACAGAAACAATTTTAACCATCTGGCACGTGTTCTATTAATCACATGAAAACTAAGACAACTTATGAGAGCTAAAATGATGGGGAGCTTCAAGTGTCGAAAACCGTCTTCATTCACACCATAAGGATCAAAGTATGTTCAAAGTTACTGCCATTAACATATGGGATTTCCTTGAAAATGCAGCGATTATTTCATCCCAACTTTGCAAGTAGAGCTTAAAATTACACCGTGGAGACGGCAGCTAGGATGAGCTTGGCGTAGGGTGGCCATGTGCGCAAGAGTTTTTTCAACAAAATTTTTACAAAAATTTTGAACATCGCAAATGACATTTGACTACGTCAGATTCTCTGGATAACTGATACGGTAAAATATTTGTTGAACTAAAAACTATTTTTTTATTGAAGACATTTCCGAGTACTTTTTCCTTAGCTACACCAAAATCTCAATTACTGTATATTTCAGCCAAAAAGACATAAGAATTTTCCCTCTAAAGTACATCAAAAACTCATTACTGAGCTAGGGATATTTTCCCGCAGGAATTACATAGAATGACTAATTTATGTGTCCAGTCATTAAAAAAAATCAGTTTATGATGTCCTTCGAATACATCACAGTACTGTTTAAAATTGAGGTTAAGTTTGAGAATTTTCTTAGCAGTTTGAGTTTCTTTAAAGCAGAAGCCGTCAAGCCGAGGCGACTTAGAGATTTGGTCGGCGTGGACAAACACGCTCAGAGCGAGCGACAAAACTTGCCTGAACTTATCGCCAGATCCTTTTAAATTCGCAGCGACAAACGTAGCGTCTGATGAACTTAGAGTTGCCTTTTTCTCGTTACGATCCAACTCCGCTCGTGTGCCTAAGTTGCCTTGCGCCTGCGACTACATTAGAGAGGGGCCCTCGCCCCTACCAGAAACCCAGCCAGGATTTTCTGGTGGCAGAAGAGAAAGAATAAGCCTTGTTGATCACTTCTACGTGCATACAATAAGGAACAAGTAACAAAATCTTGCAACATTTCATGTTTACACCAACTCCCGTAACTTCGTTCAAGTACTGAAGATGCAGTTAGAGTAAAGTTATATTTCTGATTGGGCGGAGGAATTCTACCATTCCTCGATTACGGCTCTGTCACCCAGGCTCCTTTAATGAGATGGAGATGAGCGCTCGCTTCAAGAGCAACTTTTGAATTTCCAGAGGAACATTTGACTTTATTGAAAAACCTAAGCCCGCTCGGGAAGCTCAAGCAAATTATGACAAAGTTCATCATTGCCCAAAGTCTGAAGAGCGGTAAACTAGTTAGGCAGGAGGCTCTAGACTGTGTTGTAGCTAGACAAGATGCTCATGACTACATTGCAGTAAAACGAGATGCTCATGACTACATTGCAGTAAGACGAGATGCTCATGACTATAAAGCAACAAGACGAGATGCTCATGACTATTTAGCAACAAGACGAGATGCTCATGACTATTTAGCAACAAGACGAGATGCTCATTACTATATAGCAACAAGATGAGATGCTCATGACTATTTAGCAACAAGACGAGATGCTCATGACTATTTAGCAACAAGACGAGATGCTCATGACTATTTAGCAACAAGACGAGATGCTCATTACTATATAGCAACAAGATGAGATGCTCATGACTACATTGCAGCAAGACATGATGCTCGATTTCACAAAACGGTAAGACAGAACTCTTTTTCATTCATAATAGTTAAGCTTTACAGATGATGAGCACTAAAAACAAATACCTATCCACCTAGTGTCGTACGCCGCTCACTACTTACAGAACTACCGCCTTCACAGGAGATCTATTTATGCAAGCGAATGCAGGAATAGATTTACAACGATTTACACACGTAGAAAATATTTTGCTCTGAATTGTACAACATAAAATAGACATTAAAAAATAATGGCTATATTACAAACAAAAAAATATGGGATACCTACTTTATATAACTTGGAAAATATAAATAAATTTCAATTATTTTACTGTACATTCAGAAACTAAAATAAAAGCATGTAATAATTCATTTATTATGCAAAACCGTACACAGGGTGTCCATAAATTCTGTTTACAATTTAACAAGGTTATTACACAGGTAATTAATAAAGTATCTCAATCAGACTTATTTTATTGTACTCAGTGGTTATCGAAGTTTTTAGACGAATTGCATTTGTGTATTTCAGAGGCATTGTTCAATGAGTGCCTAATCAAAATTAAAATCGGATACGCAGACTCAGCGATACTACAGAACTTAGCAAGAAAGAAATCCACCATTACATCCGTCAACTCGTGCATGGCACAAAAAAATTTATGGAGACAAGGGTTGCGTTGGATGAAGGGATGGGAAACATTTCCAGACCTGTGCATTGAAAGGCATGAGCCATTTCCTTGGCCACCTCGTTCACCAAATATAACTCACCTGAACTTCTTTCTATGGGGCTGTACTAAAGATGTCGTGTATTGAACAAAAATACAGGACATTACTGACTTAAGACAGAGGATTACAAATATGCTTCGTGGGACTATCGATTCCCATATGTACAGATGTATTAAATTAGGTAAAAACAACTTAGGTATCAGATTATTCTTTTTTCAAATTTTCACACAGTATGTATTTTTTCATTTACTAGTGTAATAAATTTGTTGAATTATAAAGAAACTTTATGAGCACTCTCTACTTTGAATTCTGAAACAATGTATTCATGTTTTTCTCAAAATAACGGGACTGGAAGAACACGAATCCGAAAAAATATGATTTCCTCTTTAAAGTAGTAATCGTGGCAAGTCATTTATTGAGAGTAAAACGACTAACGACTCGTTCTAGTCTACATGACAGCACGATGCAAGGAGGTATGCATATTTGGCATACATAGTTAATAGGTTAATGATTAACATGAAGGTCAAATATGCAACGCAGTTACAACAGGAAGAAACACTACTAACTATGCTGGAAATTTAGCACAGATGGTACATGAGTTCCGAATGAACGCATCCGTTGGTGACAGCGCGCGACAGGAGAGCAGGCTTCGGAATGCACGAGTCAAGAGTTAGCGTCAATTACCAAGCCAAACTAAGGAAGTCAAAGCGGTTCGTGTTTACTAAGCAAATTAGAAGCAGAGACTCTGGCACCGTCAGCACCGTGGCACGCGTGCTTAACCAATATTGCAGTCACCGCTGCTTTCGAGTCTAGCTCTGGACGCTCAATGCAAGCTGAGGGAGGCTGATCAGGCCTCGATGTCTCGCGAGTGTGCACTGCAGCTCCAGTTTGTGAATGTCGGCATCAGGGTCATGAGGTGACTGTGTCTCGCGTACGCCGTCTCAGTAATTTACATTTGTGAAGCGAGAGAGACAAAATATTTCATGACAAGCCAGTTCTCGTGGAAATTCCAAGATTTGGATTTGACCAATTTGAAATTATTATAAAGATAAATGCATTAAACATTTACGACGAATTCTTGTCTTTTAAATGAATACTTTTCATTATTATATACAGGGCTTCCATTCTGCATCTTATCTATCGATAACATGGCCCAAATAATACTCGTAAAAATTCCTTGATTTAAAAGTGACAAAATTAAGGATCTATGAAATAAATACATTTTTCAGTTTTACCCGTGGTACTATCAGACTCTGAATATTTTTCATAAATATATGCAAAACTTTCATTCTGTATCTTTTCTACCGATAACATTGCCGTATAAGAGAAGAAGCTAATAATGGAAAAATTAAGTATTTTATAGTGATCCAGCTCCTTTGGTATCCACAATACAATGCTTATACTACATGCACGAGTATATATATATATATATATATATATATATATATATATATATATATATATATATATATATATATATATATATAAAGAAAAGTACTTCCAAACCTAATTACTACATTCGTTGCCCTGCTGTAATGATATGCTTCGTATCGAAGAAGACCAACATCAAAATGGTAACTCATAGTATTATAATTATTGCCTAGGTTGTTGTGTGCCATCGTTCATTGTGCTTACTGTTTATAAATAACTAGTAGACACACACGGGAAAATTCACTCGTTTCTCAATGATTTTTTTTCGTTTGATTTTTCAGTGGATGCAGGTTTTGCAAAGGAGCTTCCACATTGAAGGATGTACCTCTGGTGTCCACAATACAAAGCTTACAATACAAGCCGAATTTTCTCCTATTTAAATCTTTAGTGACAGAGAGACAGACCAAGCATGCAAGCAAACATGCAAGCAAGCAAACAAGCAAGCAAGCAAACAAGCAAGCAAGCAACAAACTGTGTATTATTATATAGTGGAATGACAAAAATTATCATGCCATTATTCGTATGCCCTGATTTTCTAAGGGATCGTATCTGAATAGTTATTATTCGGTATCTAAATCGTTGCACCAAAGCAGTCTTTTCATTTCCAAGTTTTAGCGCACGTTACTGTTATACAGACCTAAACAGTACTCGTGGAAATTCCACAGGAATGATATTGAAATTATTATAAAGATGAATGTAGTAAAGATTTACGACGAATTATTCGATTTTGAATTAATATTGTTCATGAATGTGTACAGAACTTTCATTCTGTATCTCATCTACCGATAACATGGCCTAGATAGTACCCGTGGAAATTCTACGGTTTGAAAGTGATGAAATTAAGGATCTATGAAATAAAATATATTTTTCAGTTTTACCAGTGGTACTTTCAGAACCTGAATATTTTTCATGTATGTATACAAAACTTCCATTCTGTATCTTATCCACCGATAACATGGCCGTGTAGAAAAAGAATGTGAATAATGGAAAAATTGCATATTTTATAGTAATCCAGTGCGTTTGGTATCTGCTATACTCACAGATTAGTGAATAAAGCAGCTACTTCTTGAAGTTTTGAGTGTAGACATTTATGGATGTTAAGTTGAAACGGAAGCTCACATTCTATATGAAAAATAGTCAACGAAATTAAATTCCAAAATGCTTTCACATAGCCTGGTTACCCGAGTTTGTACTTGTAATACCGGGGGATGAATTTTACGCGATTTAAATTTCTAAATTTCCTGCCTCGTGCTTCAGAGATGATGAGTAAACGCCTTTCTATGTCCGGAATCTCATAATGAGTACCTGGATACTGAACTGTCTGGTCAGCCTTCTCTGCTGCCTGTCTTAAAGGCTGTCCAGAGTGATGGAGGAGCTTAGAACTACTATGATATAACTCAGTTTTGTACAATGATGACACAAGAAACTCGGTTATTTAATAATGTATGATTTTAAAGGAGGAAACACGTAAAAAATGCAGTAACTAAGAAACCTACGTGATGTATGATGAGTAATTGAAAACAAGACTGTTGAATCATTTATAATTTAGTCCCTGAAAAAATGAATGACAAACCTATTTTGAAAGACTAAGCTACCCAAATTCCTGTCCTTTCAATTACTTCATTCATCCTGTGGACCTGAGACAGAAAACAAAAATGAACTTTGAGGAACATTAGACAATTTAAAACACAGCATTAAAAACTTGAAAAGAATGTCTGCCTGAAATCAACGCTAAAATATTATTAAAGATCCTCTAAATAAATTTCTACAGCTAAGTACGTTGGACTCGAAAATCCAATTGATATGCACACATTCTTCAGTAGAAGTAGATGCATTTCCCTCGGAGCCGCCGATTCATTATGCTTACGCTGGAATATCTGAGACGGAGTCCCCTTGCTCCAGCCTCCCTGGATCTCCTAATTAAATTGAGCCTCATCCATTGTTCACTATGGGCAGGTGATCGTGCGTGTATTCAGCTGAAGGGTCGAAAACTATTTCTCATAACAGAGTTGCTGGTAAATTAAATGGCAAACTAGAATAGCTTAGAGCTTTTAAAACTTCTACAATATGCCCTTAATATGGGTTCACAAACACCAATGAGGGCAGTGAAAGATAGAAAGAAACTTGCATAATAAGGAATCAGACAAGAACATTTTGTCCCTATGAAAAATATGAACTGTGTTTTAAAACTTCATTGGTTGCTTAAATTGTTAACTTTTATGAAGAACATTTTCAATTGTAAACATACTCTGGGCATGGAAACAATGTTCACTTCGTAAGACTAACACTAAGATGGATAATAGAAGGATATGATGAAATGAAATAGATTTATAAATAACACATCTTGTACTGTTTGATCAATTTCGGAATTATAATCAGCTCAAGCCAACATTTCAACACGAAAGATAATGGCAAATGCTGATAAAAAACTGAAAATTTTACGTAATACTTAAAAAACAAATAAATTAACACTTCACCGAATTTTAAAAGCTAACATGACCATAACTTTGCGGCGCTTGTAGGTCACAGTCAACTCGGAAAGCCCTCAACTTTGATGAGGTTGCAGTCTGTTCTTGTGTGTAAGGCTTTCATTTTCATGGTGCTGCCTGAGAAAACGAATGACTTCGAATTGCTGGATTAATAACATTTTCTTATAAGAAACATCTAAGTCCATTCGGTGTTATTGTTTTTTGAATAGTTCAATTCTAAAACGAGGAACGATTTTCAGGTTCAACGAGACACACAGAGTAGAAAGTTCACTACATGCCAACACACAGGTTTATGTAGCTACACTGGCATTTAAGAAGAAGCGAGTGAGAGGCATGTACGAGCATTCAAGTAATGACACCGATATTTTTTCTTAGGACTGGAAACAAAAACATGCAGTTTGTTTTAAAATGCGCGTGCACTTGTGAATACGTGACAAACATGGCATAGAACTCTAGCGGCAGCGAGTTCTGTGTGCTATATGTATGCTAATAACTTAAGCTATATTCAAAAAATTTACTCGTTTTGAATATACGAAAAATTTTAATGCGATACATACATTTTTTAAACCTTAGATGCTCGTCCAAAGATTTTGTGGACCTAGACGACCAAATGCTTTAGGGCTCGATGTGGCGAGTGGCTTTGTGCGAATGATAAACGGACGTGTACTCTTCTGAGTCCAAAATCCACTCACATGAGCGTTTCTGCTACCTCTCACGTATTATTTCGGAAGGCGACGTGATAGCGGTGTTTACCGCTCCCCTAATAAATGATGTGGCCAGTTCGAAATGAAAAATTGACAAGTGATCCCGGCAGTGGGGCGTGACGGCAGCGGGCTGATCCTGGAAGGGATCACGAGCCGAACCATGTTTGTGTAGATTTAGATAATATTTTTTCCTGTAAAAACAAGATTGGACTTGGGTATTTAGATGACTAGGAATACAAATTTTTTCAGAACAATTGAAGTCACATTGCGAAAAGTCCTGCAGTGCACTCACTTGGCTAGTGAAAAAGGAGGGAATGCATGCAGTAATTGGGCCGTAGAACAAGATTATACAAGTAGTCGGATGTTGAAAGGTTTTGGGCTTTGCAGTAAATGTTGTTGCGTGATTTGAAGATCAATCCTCAGGTTAGCTGTGAGAGTTGCAATGAAGGTCAGAAACAAAAATTGTAAAGACAGAAGCTGAGTAAAGAAACAAAAAGAACTCTGAGGAAAGTGAGGCGAGTGTAAGTTCTGGTTGTTAAATTATAAAGAGGCAATTAGTATGACTACACAACAAAAAGTTCTCTGAATGAAAAACTGCGCTAGATCTTGAGGTATCAGCATAGATTAAGTAATTTATTGAATGCAACCGATATTTTTACCTAGTTAGGAATTAGGAAATTTCAAACAGCTGTTTCATCGAATTGAGGTTGCTGAAGAAGTAAATCATTCGAAGGCTAAAGAAAGAAAAGTGGACTAGATAGAGAAACGTCTTGCTAAGTCTGACATGCCAAATAAGGAAAGATTGTAATCGTTACATGAACATTTTTGACTACAATAACTGCACACAACGTTGCCTCATATTTGAGAGTGAAGTGAGCTCACAGATATGAACTACAGCCATTAGAGCTCCAAGAAAAAACTGTCCCGTAGATAGCACGCGTGTACACGTGCACACAAGCGAACACGGCGGCTCAGTCTCTCTTAAGCAAGAAGGAAGGCAGAGTACGCTCAGAATCTTACGTAACTTTCATACGCATAATTTCAAGGATTAGTCCGAAATCATTATTTTCCACTATATTACGAAAAGTTTGAACATAAAATGCACCCTTTGCTACACAACTACACGAAAAAACATACTGGATCTTAACTCGTTCAGGCCATATTTAGGCAGTAAATTTAACTGCAATAATCGA
>VCRD01001275.1:5688-23219 GCA_006783055.1 Trinorchestia longiramus
TAAATTTGCCTTTTTTCATAAACAAGAACACACATTTTCTTTCAAGGGACACATTGGTTGATCACAACCCAGGAATTGTATCAAAGGATGTGAATATTGCATGTACCTCATCCTGTTTTTCATTATTAAATCTGAAAATAAAAATGTCAGGAACATTATTCAACATAAAAGCTTTAAAAATGATCACAAAAGCAAAGAAAAGTTTGGTTTGTGAGGGCTAAGGACAAATAAATTTGCCTCAATTTTCATTGAAAAATTAGAGGTGCTGCATAAGTGGAAAGTGCACAAGTTGATGTGTATAACTTCTTAAACAAACAAAAAATTCTAAGTTCAGTTTTAATAGATATGATTGGCATGGGACTTGGGTATCATGGCATGGGACTTAGGTATCAATGCAAGAATGGGTAAAATGTCCCATTCTTAATGCCTTACTCTATTCTATAAAGAGGCTTAGTAAATGAGGATAAGATACAAGTATTTTGATCATCAGCCAGGATCTAAATAGGCTTAGCAAATCATAGAACACTTTACTTTAACTTGACTTTAAATTCAGGGCCAACTGTAGCTGTGATCTTTGTTTCAAGCAAAAATAACAACTACAATGGGAAATTACGTACAGTAAGAATATTAGAGTGACCTCAAAAATGAAATCAGTTAATGATTGCTATACACAAATCTGAAAAATATTATGATATCTGAATGTCTTCATATTTGTTATAATGCAATAATATTATTCTAATAATACCTTATAGATTATGATTATGCCAGGTAAAGATAAAATCATCCACATTAAACTGATGCTTACATGAATAGTTTTCACAATAAATAGAAGATATAAAAGACATAACTTAATATGGAACTCATACAATCAAATTTTGAATTCATCAAATGATAAATTTTGAATCAAAATATTTTCAGGGTACCTCTACTGCTATACTTTTAACCACAAAATTAAAAAATTTTCACATGCAAAAAATTTTCTATCTTAACTTAAAATACATCTAGCCTGGAAAAAATCATGTCATGAGATCTTAAAAACTTGAATAAAAATTTCTACATATACGAAACAAGCAACTCTTAGTAAGTAATCAAACTAGGGATATAATAATAATAATAAGAGTAAGCAATCATATGTGGAATGAGGTGCCACTTACGTAGGCCATGTTGGCTTTGCTAAGTCTCGATGCTCTCGGAGGCTAATCCAATTGATTTTTAATTCTTTTCAATTCTCTTGCTTGATTTGATTTCCACTCTGCCGTGTGACTATAGTCTGCCCAAATGAGGGCAGCAACAACAGTAGGAAAAATAACTGATACACTGTATCGCCGCACTGTTTTCAGGATACTCATTGCAATTTCTCTTGCAGATTTTCTTTGGTATAGAAAATTTCTTTTCACCGGTTTGCAGCAGTAACTACAGCAATAAATAATATTATTGGCGAGAACATAGTAATAAATTGATAATGGAATAATAATGATAATTCTACTAATATCAATAAAATAGTAAAAATTCATGAAAAATATATCTAGTGTGTGATGTTTCCTACAGCTTTTTTTAAAAGTGGACGTATTGTGCGCTACTCGTGATTCTCTTGATCTTGACCTTGTCACATATGATAATGATTTAGTAATAAACCATTCCTAAAATTTTCAATCAAATTTTACAAAACGAAATAAAATAATTTAATTCCTCGTCAAATAATCATAGGTATCAATATACAGTAGGTAATGATTTTTTATGTTTTTAGGGTCAATCTTTTGAAAATTCTTTTAGAATCTATACATGAAATTATTTTTATCTCACAGTATTTCCTTTTACGTTTATTATAAATGTTTTCGCCAAACTAACTTATGTGTAACACATTAGCGACTTAGCAAAGTAATATTTACCACCGTTTCCCGCTATATCCGGAAAATTGTCCCTGAAAATTAATAGTGCAATTTGAAGGTTCCGACTGCGGAGAGCCAGTGCCAGTTCTATAATATCTAGTATCTACTAACTGGCACCGCTCATTTTAGACGAGCCTGGTAAACAGACAAAAAAAACTCTGGCATGTTATCCTGCTGCATGTGTGTAGTTTAGGGGAAGTTGGTCCGTAACTAATCTCCCATCGGCCGTCACCTCCCAGTTTCAAGTTCGTGGCAACCCAGCGTTTTTCCACTAAAACTAGTTGCTTCATATGTTAATATCTAACTAGAATTTTCTCATAAACTATAAGTTTGAAGTTTATTGTTTGACGTATAGGGTATTTCTTCCTCCGAAAATTATTTTTTACAGAGATTTTGTTGCAATTTGTGTGATAAGCGTTTCCTCTAACGATTGTATCACCCGGCCGTAATAAAATTAGGCATATAGATAAACGGCGTAAGAAGTTTAAAGTTAACTGCATAGCTAGGTGTTATCAAGATACAGTAGTACCTTGGTTAACGACTACAATCCGTTCCTGAAAGCTGATCGTTAACTGAAACGTTCGTTAACCGAATAAATTTTTCCACCTTATTTGGAGACATATCAGCTATATTATGCAAATAAAGCACAAAAATAACGCAAAAACAGAGATAGAAACAGGCAACGTCTGACCGCAACAACGTCTCGAGCGCGACTGAGGTTGGCATGCTGCGTATTTTGTCTTGCTGTTCGTTGTCCGAAAATTTGTTCGTTACCCAAAACAAATTTTTAGCAAAATTGTTGGTTGTTAACCGATTTCTTCGTTATCCTAGGCGTTCGTTAACCGAATTTCTACTGTAAAATATTGCAATAACAAAATTGGATTATTTTCTACAAGAGAAGGACCTCCTAGTAGCTGTTTGAGTCAAAAATAATCAAGTTAAATTGTAATTTATTTTTTTGTTAGAAATGGAAGCGAGAGCGACGACTGGGGTGGTTGCAGTGCACGGTGGAGCGTGGGACATCCCTGCTGAGCTGTGGGAGGCTTCTGTGACGGGTGTGAAGGTGGCAGCTGTACGCGGCTATACAGTCAGTAGGGGCAGGGGCGTCATGTAAGGTTTTCGATAAGTAGTACTCTATGGATCCCATTCTATTTATCATTTAAATTTATCTGGTCAATTGGTTGCAATCATTTCCTTTCCAAATCAAGAATAAGATATTAGCTGCTTTCCATGTCTGTGCATCATTTATTACATTTTGAGGTTGAAAATACTTTGTTTCAGTTCTATTTTTTGTATTATTGTCTCTTCTGTTGCTGAAGTATTCATGAGGAGCTTGGGTGGACGCAATTTTATGTTTAATTCTGCCTATTTCATAAGTAGAATTTCAATTGCTTGAAATTTTTCATGTTAGTGTACTAATCTTTTTGTGCTTGTCAGTTGTAATAATTGTCTTTTGAAAGACTTGCTTAGTAATGCAGAGTATGCACAGTATTTTTATTACCATAGATATGTTATCTCTAGGGTACAAAAAGTTACATCTGGAATAATTATATTTCATTAGGTAAACTCAAAATGTAGGAACTGAATACAGTATTTCATGGCCAGATTCATTTGAGAAATCCATTTTACATTTAGTTGGCAACTCAAGTAGCACCACAGCCACCCCTTACACTGCAAATGACTGAGAAACTCTGGATTCTTCACAAAAATATCTTGCAGGTAAATAGTGATAGTCATAAAAAATTTAAAAGAAGTTAGCAATCATGTTATGTCACATAAATGTTGACTGCCTGTGTATGGTATTTGTGGTCTGTTGCTGCAGGTGGTGGAGGGTGGTGGTAGTGCCGTGGATGCTGTCGTGGCTGCTGTTACATCCTTGGAGGACGACCCTGTGTTTGATGCTGGTACTGGTGTGTGCAGCTCAAGGGCATCAAAACCTGACCCCAAGTTGTGAACTAACATCCTACCTACCTTCCAGCTGGTTTGTATCTTCATAGGATGATGTTGAAGTTCCTCCTCAGAATGCAAATAATGTGTAAAAAAATTTCTTTAAAGTCAGAAGCTATTATGTAGAAGTAATTATTTGTATATGAAGAGTGAGGATTATTTTTCATGAAGGTATTTAGTTATGTGAGAAGAAATAGTGACATTAACTGAACTAGTTCTGTGCTTGTTTGAGTTTGAATGCTTCTTTGCCAGTTTTGTGTTCCACTCTGCCACACTTCTGGTGACCAGTTTTGGCCCTGGCATTAGCTGCTTATCTCTCTGATTGTCTTAGTTTTGAGCATGAGTTTATTAATGAAAACAAATTGAATTGTTTTCAAGCACTGCTTGCTATGGTATATTGCATCAAATTGAGATATTCAATGAAAAAGAATAAAAATATCTGACATGGATTTGCTGTTTGTTTTGAAATTTGAGCAATTTTCATTGAAATATTGCCAATAGCATCGATTTGCTGTTTGTTGTCAACCTAAAGCACATCTTGCACTGTAACCTGAAGCTCATCTTGCACTATAACGTAATCCACATCCTGCACTGTAACTTGAAACACATCTTGCACTGTAACCTGAAACACATCTTGCACTATAACGTAATGCACATCTTGCACTATGATGAGGCGGTGTCTGAGAAAGAAGGCCAGCTGTGTCTGCTTTAATTTAGGAGTCTCAGTTCTGTAGAGGGTGAAGCGTGTGTATGTGCTCAAGACAGAAATTAATTTTATGGTGTGCTAAATTGTCTTTTGAAGGTAATGACTACTATTTTAACATTCTGCAAGTTCATTTTCGTTGTTAGCGTGTGGGTGGAAATTACGCACATGCAGGTCGGGTACTCTTTATTCAAGTCAGGTTACAAATATCGATTTGTAAAATTAAATTTTACTGAGTCTCAATATTTGTTCAGATGGTTTAGCTAGCATTATCAAAATCCATCAGGTTTTTATTTTCATAGGAGGGCCTACACATAAATAACTGCCATGAGCGACTTAAATTGATTTTTAACATGCATCAAAATTTGTCCTTTGAAAGCTATTGTGACGAGTGCCCCTACGTGAAAAAATTGCTTGTCTATCCTTTACTGCTGATTTTTAGTTTTTTCGTTTTGTAATGAACTTTTAATACGAGTTTCTTCTCTAAATAAGGTTTCTTTTGTGACTGCTTTGCCCTGTGAAATATTCTGATTTGATTTTTTTGTCGATGGACTCTCTTTTCTTAATTTTTTCCTTTGCCATGTGTGGAGGGTGAAATAATTTTCCACAAAATTAAGTTACATGCTTCATGCATGGCCTGTCAACCTAGTCTTATTTCATTTCAGGTTATTGGTATGCAGTTTTGTATGATAGAAATAACCCACAAATGATTTTAAAAGCTGAAAAAATCCATATATTTACTTCCTGTATCAGTATATTTTTATACAGTACACTATTCGGTTTTAAGCCATTGCAGTTTTCATACAGAATTGGACAAGCATTTTGTTCTGCTAGTACATGCTGAAATGGACTATCACTTTAGTCTAATGCAGTGTTTCTCAAAGTTTTTTCAATCACCGCTCCCTTAGGACACTATTTGATTTTCCACCGCCCTGCAATGATTATATTACTGTATATTACACAGTAATATACACCTCCCATTCAAGGCGTACCCTCCTACCGCCCCCTTGCATATCCTCAACGCCCCCAGGGGGCGGCACGGACCACTTTGAGAAACACTGGTCTAATGAGACAATGTCATGAATTGACAGGCTGTGGGTCAGTTCTGACCAGCTCTGGCACTGTGGAGGGCTGTGCACTGATCATGGAGGGATCCAAACTACGTACAGGAGCTGTTGCTGCTGTGACTAACCTTCAGAATCCCATCACTGTTGCTCGGAGGGTCATGAACAACACACCTCATGTTATGCTAGCAGGTGAGTTGTGATTACTTAACGTGTAATTACGAAGTAGAATAGAATAAGGCAATAGGAACGAGCCGTTTGGCCCATTCTTTGGTCGATACCCAAGTCCCATGCCGTCTAAAGTAAATCCATCAGTCATGCACGTACACCTTAACCACGTAAGTCAATTCAGTCATGAATACACATTTCACTCACGCACAGGCATTTCTGTCACGCGCATTTATCTCAATCATACACTAGCCCTAAGGAGTTAGGGACATAGGGCTATAATACTGGGGGGTTCGTAGATTTAGTTTGATGGCCAGGTAAGTCTGATTTTATCTCAAAAATGAATCATTACTTCTTTCTTTCTAGCTACTTCTTTCCCAAGCAAGATCAACGGATATTAATAAGTTTTTGAAAGACTCGACTTACTAGGCAGGTTTCACTAGCTGCTCTCACAGAGCCATATCAAGAGTCAGGCCTAGCTATTCTTCTCACTGATTTTAGTAAGTTTCTCAAAGATTTTCTGAGCGACGCAGAGTTGCTGCAACGGCACTGGTTGTAAGAAATTTTTAGGGTCTCAAGTGTTTGTATCAGGTAGGCATGTTCACTTTTGTTCTTTTTACTAAAAAAAATATGTTTTTGCGGTATTCTTTAGGTGCTCCGACTACTTGCTTATATTCCAGTTATAACAGTTCACTTTTTCAGCGCGAGATTATTTGTTTGTGTCAAAGGAATTATTTCACTTAATAAAACTATTACTAATGGCAAAATTTAAACTTGTTTTCTTATTCGAAATATTTCATTGACTTTGAACACTGCCTCATCTCAATACGATGATTGTAGGTCACAGAAGTGTGTATCACTAGTCGCATTTGAATGATTTTGTAACCATGAGCTAGCGGCCTGCAGGTGCGGGCGCCGACAGGTTTGCTGCTTCAGAGGGCATCACGCAGTGCCGTGTGGAGGACCTCATTACAGAAGAGGCGCGTCGTCAGCTGGAGAGTTACCGCAAGTATCGCACGGCTGTCTCTGCCCTCTTCAATGGGTGAGTTGGAAGACCTGTAGGGCCGCTAAAATATCATGATTATTTTAGTATTAAATAATTTTAAATTTAGTAATATTTTAGAGTTAATTTTTATACGTATTTCACGTCATTTGAAACTAGTATTTTAAAGTTAAAAATTCAATCGTAGTTCCAACTCCAAATTGTAACTCTCGTTTATATAACACCATAGTCAACCACGAGCCTATAGGTTAAGTGCCCGTCAGTTTCCTCGTAACCGTTACCCAGTGAAGAGCAGTTTTATTCGCGCTTTCAGTCTCTCTGACGGGTTTCAGTTTCACTTTCAGGTTTCAGGTTCAGTTCAGTTTCAGTTCCAGTCTCAGTCTACGAATTTCTCAATTTCGGTCCTTGATCTTGGCTTTAACTTCTGCTGATTTTGATCGTGTCAAATAATAAATCTGCAAGCTACGAAGCCGATCGTATCACTTCCCTGGAAGAACATCACCCACGAAATACTCCCAACAGAAAAGTAACACGTTCCCTAAAGTGGTGAATCTAAACTCCTGACTCTAAAGTGGTAACCCCAGAAATGGTTCGTGACCTCAAAGACCTACATAGTGCTAGCAATCAGGAACTGTGTTCTTGCAATCTTCCAGCAATCAGGAACTGTGTTCTTGCAATCTTCCAGCAATCAGGAACTGTGTTCTTGCAATCTTCCAGCAATCAGGAACTGTGTTCTTGCAATCTTCCAGCAATCAGGAACTGTGTTCTTGCAATCTTCCAGCAATCAGGAACTATGTTCTTGACCATTCATGTGTTCGTTAAACGGAACACTTAGTTCTGGAATGGTCTGCTGAAGTAATTAATATCTATGAACATAATATTTCCACAGTGGAAAATCTAATTGGGTCATTGAGTGATTAAAAAGGTGATTCAGCTCATTTGACCAAATGACTCTGTGCTTCTGCATTAGTTTTGACCCCATATGATGTGTTTACCTTCATGCGAAATGTAGATATGTACGTAATGCCTGAGACTTAATTTCTTAATAATATATATTGATCTTAACAACTCTATGCTTCATCTCAAGTCTCGAGCGTTACTGTCGATCAGGAAAATGAAACTAATTACAGGCAACTGCAGTTAGTGTTCCTGGTCGCAAGTAAAAATAGGAAGTTATGTTGCCACATCATGCAGTTTCATAGGTAAGCTCGTGTGTGTTCAAGTGATTTATATTCTTCCGTTTTCATCGTAGAGAACTGGAGAGCAATGGGGCACAGAACTCGAGGGGGCGACCACAGCAGGAGTGTCAGCCAGAGCAGCATCATGACACGGTGGGGTGTGTGGTGGTAGACCACCGAAGGCACGTGGCCTGTGGGACCTCCACAGGGGGCATCACCAACCAGCTCCCCGGCAGAGTGGGGGATTCTCCCATGGTGAGATCGAATCACGGGAAATGTGTTTTATGCCCTGCATTTATGATCAATTCTTTGGATTAGACATGCTCAAAGGATTTTAACGCGGCTGAAAAAACCGAATTGTTTCTGTTTTATGTCTTTTTGTGATCTCGAATTCTCATGATTGGATGCGTTTTTGTCGTTTTTTATAGAATTTGACGCGGTATTTCTTCAAATTTGTTAATTGTGTTCTGCTTGTTATCGTTGCGATATTCATCAGTCGAGTCTCGTACACTGTAGAGTAAATTTTATAACGATGAGCCTTAGTTAGAGAATTTATTGAACAAGCCTCGTATGTCTTTGGTCATCCTTTTAATTTTAGATACTGATATGCCAAAACATATCGTAACGTTTATTTATCAAACTAAAGCAAAACATTAAAAGAAGCATGTATACGTAAAGCAGAAAATCAAGATACACGCATGCCATGAAACGCAAAATAAGATTCATACATAACATTAACCCTTTCGGTACCATGATGCAAATATCAGAACCTTTTTCAACATATTTTACATCAAATTTAAAAAAAGATGCTTTGTGATGTTTTACGGTCACTGCATCGTCCTGATCAAACTGTAGCTTGCACTGCCCTACCAGCGTTTGCACAGACACACGTGTTGCTCTGCATCTTAATAGGCGAAAAATGACTGCGGCTACCAGAGATGCCGTCAGTACCGAAAGTGTTAAAGCAGAAAATTAAAGGCGACATGCATGACGTAGAGCAGAAAATAAAGAACGAACATTCCTGATTCATTCCCCATCGGGTGGTCTGGCAGGCTGGATGTGGTGGGTACGCTGATGACGACACAGGAGGCGTGTCCACCACAGGGCATGGTGAGAGCATCATCAAGGCGTGCCTCGCCCACCGCATCGTCTGCAGCTTGCGTGCAGGTGTGTCCGAGGTGCCGTGCCTTAGTGTGCCTAACTCAGGGCCACCAGTGAGTGTCAGCAGTTGGAGTGTCCATTGAAGTAGCTGTTGATTAATGTTACGTCGGAGAGAAAGAAATCTGCTGTATTATTTCGTCTTGAATGAAGATGTTGATGGTGTCCAGAGGTTTCTTGATTTTCCTAGAATTTCTTGTACACTCAGACTGCAGTTCAGCAGAGCTGATGATGCGAATCTCTTTCCGTGATACAGGTATTCAAAGTATATAGGGCCCTTTATTTACTAGTTTTAAGTGATGTGTAGTTTTTTACGTTTCTTTTATTGTCCCTACAACCAAGTCTCTACGACTCCTTGCTAATGCTGCTGATCTTCAATAAATTCCTAGATTTAGAACACGTATACTAGATACCATGCACGTGCTTAAAAATGGTTTCTTCCTGAAATTGTGTTCAGGGTCGTCTCCTGAAGAGGCAGGCACTGAAGCCCTAGACTTCATGTGGACCCGTGTAGGGGGCCACGGGGGCGCAGTCATAGTCAACAACATGGGGGACGTCGCCGCCCCCTTCACCACCACCCGTATGCCCTGGGCCTTCATAAAGGGCGGGGCTCTGCACTGGGGTATGCATCCAGGCGATCATTTTGTTGAGGCCCTACCGTCCGCAAGTACCTCGGTGTAGGAATGTTGTGGATAACCACGACTCGTTTTCGTTTCACGGAATGCCCGTGTAAACGTTCGTTCAAAGCAAGCAATGTTGAAGTTTTTCTTGAAATAAGGTAAAAATTTTTAACACATCGAGAATAGTTTTTGAGACAACGAAATATAATGTAAATGATCACTCATATAATATGCACGAAATTGCTCAACATAGGACTCGAATTATTTTGAATGTACGTCAGGAGAAAAAAATAGTTGTCCAAATAGGATGTCTAAATATAGTATCACATGAAAATCCCAACAGAAAACAACACATATTTTGAGAGTTATTTTCATTAACTTGCAGAATTTACTCGTGAGTATTGAGTGATTATTGTTTTTAGAGTCCTCGTTATACGATAATTCTTTATCCGGTAAATTCGCAGTTACGGTGATTATTTTCATGTTGTAGGGGTGACTTTCGACGTGCCAGAACACGTATCCTATTATTACATATTATAATGGATTCGGTATACGGTAATTTCGATTTGATGCAAGGGTTTCAGGAACGCAAGTGTACCGTATAACGAGGACTTACTGCGTGTACATACATTAAGAATATTTATTCAAAATTTCTTATTTATACAAGAACTTTAGATTTCTGTATTCAGAAATCAAGCAAAAAATAAGAGGGTTTATTCAAGTTTATGTAGTTTTAGCTTAGCTGTAACAACCTGGAAAGTAGAACGTTGAATCAGTCAACTATTGTTTGTGTTATAAATATTTTATCAATAATATTTTGAGGTACAAGACGAGAAAATTTGTATGTAGGAATCTACTGACGTCTTGATAGAAATAAAGCGTTGTTGCTGTTGAGAAAATGTTTCCAGTCTTAATATTGAGTAAATGGTTGTAACAATATCAAAGTGTTTCCATTGTTTCATTTTAGTGTCCATAAATATCTAATAGATTCAGTGTAATAATGGTGACAGCAGTCGTCTTTTTACTGATATGTTTCGGTGAGTGGGTTCCCTTTATAAAATTTTAAATCCGATCTTCAATATTCAGAGAACTTGAATCTTGCCTATTTTACTTTGTCATCGCAGCAATGCAGAATTGAAGGGTGGACAGCACTAGTGGACTACTTGCATTTTTTCCCGTGGTAAATATATTTTCCACGGGAAAAAATACAAGTAGTCCACTCCCGTGCTGTCGCTAACACAGCGCTGACAGAGGCGATTACGATCCAGTAGTCCACTAGTGCTGTCCACCCTTCAATTGCGTTACCATCTGGTGAGTACTTCGTGTGTCCCACAGCAGGTACCACGAGGTCTCTTCCTCGTATGTATTGAACTTGCTATGGGGTCCATTAGACCCCGTGGTGCCTGCTCAGGGTTAAGTTTTGTCAGCAATTGATAATTCTACTCTTGAGACATCTATGGCACTTACAGTCCTCGTTTTTGATTTCGTTAGAGAATACCGCAACATACCTGTAAATATTGGATATATCTACGTTGCTAAGGATTTACCGAGTTCACCCTATAAACCAAGAAATTTGAGGCAATGCGTTGAATAGCTTCAGGTTCCTTCATTCTGTCCTGAGAGGACAGCTTGCCTTCAAGTTAACTGGTGGTGGTGGTGTGTACACAAGGCCTCAAAAGTGTCTACTGAATTTGATGTAGAAGATGAACTTACTGTAGAAAACTGAATTTGATGCACAAGGGTAAATTTTACGTTCGTTGGTGTCCTACAAGTAAACAAATTGAGAATTGGAACAACCTTCAACATTGGTCACGGATGCCTCTGTGGAAGACATAACTTTGATACATAAAGATCTGTATTTAATATTCCCTCGAAAAAGGCCAAGTTTGCACATAAAAAATTGTATGATAATGCAGTAAATTTCTCAATAAAATATCTTAACAGAAAAAAATGGTTACACCAGTACTTGAAAAATGTGTTGCATTCATTATTATACAAAAAGTTTGGTATTCATTCTAATTTTCGAGCAGTTACTTAAAACTTATCATTTTAAGGTACTGCAAGACAAGCAGTTAACATCCAACTGAAATTTCAAAATGCTGAAAATGTGGTTGTAATTATTTGTTACACGTTTACAAAATTATTCAATTTAGCAGTATCTTGATGTAGGCAACAGTGAAAATGCAGAACGTAAAGTAAAATTGGAACAAAGTTATTATACACATTTCTTGCCGATGATTTTCTATTACCGAATAGCAAGTAGGTATTTACGAAGTATAGGTTCACCGTAAAGGAGTCACACAACTATTCTGGAGAATATGTATTGACTGTATTCAAAACACTCTCAAATTAACAAGCCCCATGCTGTAAGTTATGAAGTAAAATAATAAACAAATTCATCACTAAGTCAACAAGAAACGATACAAAATGAGTTCCATCGTGAATTATAAAGAGCAAATTACTGGAAATGGCCTCTATTTCTTCTCGTGACACAGCACCACAACTGAGACCGAGTCTCCCACGTTGCTGTGTCTTCAGGAAAGCATGGGCTAGAGACGGCATTTGTCACACACAGGTGATCAAACAAGAGAGAGCTACTGAAGCATAAGATTCCGAGGCTGTACTCCAACCAACAAATGAAAATAAAAGACAGAACCAGTTTTTTAAAGGTTGCAAGACCGATTTAGCGTCTTTGACCCGCTACCGTTTCAACAATGGTAGGGCAGTATCGAAGTATATTAATTAATACAAATTTCATCACTCCCTTAGGCAGTAAACAGGAACATAAAATTCGAATGAGCTAAAACAAATGCCATTGTTTTGATTGATTCGATGCAGCTTTAGAACAACTTTTGGAATCGATTGAAATCTACTAGTGAACTGGTAACAGAGATCGCACCATGGTAACAAGCTCCCTGCTGTGTGATAAATGCTAATAACTGATGTACGCAAGAAAGACTGAAAATAAATTGAAATTTTATCTCGACATGGGCTTACACAGGCTACACTGCTCAGCGATCCAGACAAAAACCTTTTAGCAGCAGCAACTGTTTTGAAAGCAGCATAAATTTGATGATGAATTATTCACTTAACTGAAAGCCTTCAGTTGTGACAATCATTTTTAATACAAAGCCTGGCAAAATCAACATCTTAATACATATGTAGCCTGGTTTGTCCAACACCAACACCGTGCTCTTCTGCATCACCTCTCGTAGTCCACACAAGCCTGAAGGCTCAGGCAGCGTTGGCGTGAACCTTGACAACCTCCTCGAGGTCCTCCAGCTTCGTGACGCATGCAATCAGTGACTCCATCTGGTCGTCCTCGAGCGCGACGGGATTGTTAGGGATAAACTCTATCTCACAGGACTCTATTGCGTAGCCCAGCTTCTTGAGGCCTGACCGCACGGCGCTCAGATCACCAGCGTCACATACAAACTGAATATCATGAGCACTGTTAAATTAAACACACTCACTTGGCAAAATGTTACACTGAATTGGGAAATGTTACAATGAATTACCTTTATGAGAACTGCTAAATTAAAGACAGAAATGTTACATTGAATTACCTATATGAGAACTGCTAAATTAAAGACAGAAATGTTACACTGAATTGCCTATATGAGAACTGCTAAATTAAAGACAGAAATGTTACACTGAATTGCCTATATAAGAACTGCTAAATTAAAGACAGAAATGTTACACTTAATTGCCTATATGAGAACTGCTAAATTAAAGACAGAAATGTTACCCCCAATCGACCATAAGAGAGCTTCTAAACACTGCTAAATAAAGATAGAAATGTTTACATTGAATCAACTACCTTTTCAAGTTCAAATATAATTGACCGATGAAAGGCAGTCATTATTAAATAACAATGATAAATTTAGCATCTGTTAAGAGCTTCTGTAAGAGTGGAATTTGACATTTTAAGATGCATTGTTAGAAAGGAACTAATGGGTTAAGCCAGCACAAAAGGTAGTTGAAACAAAAAATAACCCATAATTTTCATAATAAGCTCCTGATTTTCCATCATTTTAACACTATAGATCATCAGTATTACTGTAATTCAATAGTTCTCTTATATATCACTATCAAATTTTTGCTATTTATATTGAATGTATACGGAAAACACGGCCTCTTCAGGATTGCATCAATGCTGTAAAATTACGGTCAAGATTTCCTTTCAGTTCTTTTTCACAGATAGACCCTTTAACTTGGAATATGAAGGATGTAAGCTGCTGAATTTACAAGTAACTTGCTTTGTAATGTACAATTTGTCCTCTTATTGCTTTCCTGTTGTAGTACACTTCATCCTCTATTTTGCTTTGTTACTAGTAAGGCTTCATAAAGCCTTATAAAAAGAATGAAAGAATGAAAAATAAAGAATGAAGCCTTACTAGTAACAAAGCAAAATAGAGGCTGAAGCATGAAACTTAGTCGCAACAAAGCAAAATAGAGGATGAAGTGTACTACAACAAGAAAGCAATAAGAGGACAAATTGTACATTACTAAGCATAAAAAGAACAAGGCATGAAGCTCACCTGCAAAGTATCATTGACGACTTCGACCTCCTCAGCGCCCACTTCGATGGCGTGATCTTCAGCATCAGAGAAGCTGACGTACTTGCCCNATTTTTGCTATTTATATTGAATGTATACGGAAAACACGGCCTCTTCAGGATTGCATCAATGCTGTAAAATTACGGTCAAGATTTCTTTTCAGTTCTTTTTCAGAGATAGACCCTTTAACTTGGAATATGAAGGATGTAAGCTGCTGAATTTACAAGTAACGACACAAAATAAAGAATGAAGCCTTACTAGTAACAAAGTAAAATAGAGGCTGAAGCATGAAACTTAGTCGCAACAAAGCAGAATAGAGGATGAAGTGTACTACAACAAGAAAGCAATAAGAGGACAAATTGTACATTACTAGGCATAAAAAAACAAGGCATGAAGCTCACCTGCAAAGTATCATTGACGACTTCGACCTCCTCAGCACCCACTTCGATGGCGTGATCTTCAGCATCAGAGAAGCTGACGTACTTGCCCTCCAGCTCTCCCTCCGTCACAATCAATCCACGCTCCTTGAACATGTGACGCACCCCACCCTGCTGCTTGTCCTCCTTAAATCTGCATAACAAGTTGTGGCTATTCAAGACGTGAGCACAGTTTCAAACTACCTACCCTCGAATGTCGTCCACCTCAAACCTGAAAGAACACTTCACCTGAAGCATCTATTTGTCACGCTTCAATTGAGGCCTTCAAGTACATTCAAGCTGTCTCTAGTATTCTTTGAATATATGATATCCTCCATGATCTTCTTGATGACAATAAAAAACAGAGAACATAATCCATGTAAATGAACCCAATAATGCAAACATAGTTTTGAATACTCTATAGTCTTTAAAAGCTAATAAAATGGAGTTCAAAGCTATCATCTAACTTCACCATACAAATTCATTGATACTTCGTATGCAGCTATGATAAAGGGCATTCTAATCTCACTCTAGTGCACACTATCATTCAGCATTGCTGCGTATATAAATCTGCAATATTTTAATAACTTCCACATGAAATTAAATTGGATACCTTATATAGTAGGCTACCTTATTTCAATGAAAGGGAGCAGCTATACATTTTTCCGATTTGCCCACCATCAGCAGACAGCTACACATCTCTGCCCATCTGCATGACACACCAGGTGTACAATTATTTCTTGAGATACTTTTAGAAGATGATGTCAGAGGTACACTCCAGCTGTTTAAAGCTCATGTCTATTTTCCTCCAATGGTGAGGCCAAGTGTAGCAACAAGCCTTGTCAGAGTTGCATCTAAAATGTTCAGGCCCACTCACATTCTTCATTTATTCCTGTTTTGGAATGTTTGCACATTTTGCAGGCATTTCTGCTCTTGAAGTAGCCTTCTCATTTTATCCATTCTCTTGAGCCCATGCTTTCTTTTCCATTCTGATATCCTACTTTAAACCAGACACCACCCACTCATTTTCTCAATTTGTATCTACAGCAACAAAAATAACATGTAATATGCAACTATTCCATTTTCTTGATACAATGCACTTTCCTACTCTTCCATTGAAACCAGATGGAATGAAATTCAGCTTGACTAGTAATGTGGCTTTATTGAACAAACCATTAATACAGTCTGAAATTGTTAGAGGTAATTCTCATTACAGACATCAGGGGGATTTAGAACAACTAGAAAATAGAAGTATTTAAAGAAAGCCTTGTAAGAGATAACAAGAGACTTCAAAGGCAACTAGTGGAAGTGATACAAGAAATCCTCACCCATATTTTTTCATGATGGCATTAATGAAGCCCCTTGGTCTCTTGGGGTTGTCTGTGAAGACGACAACCATGAGACACAACCCGTTTATCCCTCGGTACTCGAACAATGATTCTTTTGCATTCACCATAGCTTTCTGAAATAGATATGTAGTTAATTAACAGGTGGGCACATATAATGAATAATAAATTTATTCAATAAGACACCAATAATATTATGAAACCTAATAGAATGTATTTTCACTACATTTAAGCTTTTCAATGTAAACAAAAGTTAAGCTTCATGAGGAAAAAGCATAGAAGATAATAAAAGAAATTTAGAAATATCAAGTCCAAACAATAGTCTTGAAACTGGCAGCAAAACATCAGAGGCTCTATTACAATAAAAAAAAACAATTCAAGGCTTCCATAAGGGCATAGCAATTCTTTCACAGAAATATACTTGGGCAGAATGTAAGAATCTCCATAAAAAACAAAAAGAAGAGATTACATTTATGAGTCTATAGAATAATATTCACAATGACCTCTAACTAGAGTTATAAATTAGAAGGTTGAAAGTAAATAAACACAGTTAGAGAATCAAATATGTTGACAATAACACTCAGTCAGCATGCCTCTTGTCTTCCATAGGACACTAGAACATCAGTAAGGAGTGCCAAGATGCTTCTGTGTGCCAAATAATGACCCATGCTACTCAACTTATGGAAGAGAGTATGGTTCTATGACAGTACTAAAATATGGAATTTAACCAAATTAGTATTTTTATAAATAAAAATGCAGTTACTCTGCAAAGAACCCCAAAAATTTTTAGAACAATAGAGAGAAAACAAACTTTATTTGTAAAATCTTAAGATAAGCTTATGATGAATGCTATAAACCATGGAAATTGGCACAAACCTGACTGTTCTCAATTATTGAGTTGATGGTGGACTTGGGCATGTTATTTTTCTTTGCAAGCTCCAAAGCATCAGCAAGTCTTGTATTTGAAATGGGATTTGCAGAGCCATCTGAAAAATAATAATTAAAACACAATGAGTCAGAGGAAATTAATATCTACCAAGGTGAAGCATATGCAGTAACAGGTGCAAAGATGGTTATTTGTGCATGATATATTCAGTAGATTAAATCACCTAACAACAAAAAAATTGTTTCCAAAAAATATGTATGTGAAATGCATATTTTGATTTGACCTACATAATTACTGTCATTAAAATGCCAGCATGACCCACACAATCACTATTATTAAAATGACAGCATGACCTACACAATCACTATTATTAAAATGACAGCATGACCTACACAATCACTATTATTAAAATGACAGCATGACCTACACAATCACTATTATTAAAATGACAGCATGACCTGCACAATCTATTATTAAAAGGCTAGCATAACCTACAGAATTATTATTGACAAAAACGAAAAGTGTAAAAAGAACACTTACCCTTCAAAGCCCTCTTGATAGACATGCTTATTTTGGAGAAAAGATTTCCTCTTT